>SRMA01025364.1:0-71855 GCA_007224835.1 Danionella cerebrum
GGAGGAACCCCTAAGAGAGCAAACATCGGGGAAGGATTAATTGAAATATTCCACATCTTCGAAAAGGTCAGCAAGGACAGTGAGAAGCCATAAAACTACGTAACTGTAAAATATCTATAAAAGTGAGATTCCGGAATACTGAATCTGTTTAAAAGTTGTTCAAAAGAAGCATAACTATAATTCAAATACAAATCCGTTAGCTTTTCAATTCCCTCTTCAGCCCAGACCTGGAATTCATCAATGGTGGAAGGGTGGTTTTTATCGATTGGGGCAAAAAGCAAATATTATGGATCCCAATTGATCCCCTAAATTGTCTACATTTTGTAACAGATCTCTTGTTAAAAATCACTTTTTAACAGAATTTAATACAAAAGGATTGTTTGAATAGTGAGAGATGGGCTTCGGGAGTTCACCACATAGAAGTGCCGACAATGAAGTTGAATTACAGGACGCCTTCTCCAAAGCTAACCATAGGGGGTCGTCGGGATGTTCTCCTTCATCGAGTAAATCAGGGCTCTGATATTTGCTGACCAGTAGTATATAGAAATGCTAAGAAGTGCTAAGCCCCCAATAATATATATAATATCTCCAATTTTGATGGTGTTTTGTAAAGGGAACATTGAGAGTTCGTCTGATGTTTTGTAGGGACCTGTACAAGTGTAACACAGGTGTAACGGATGTTGAGAGGAGTTCCGATGTACCGTAAAGTTGGTTCAGTCCGTCTGATCTTTATTCTAACAAAGCATTGACACAACAGAGGGGGTTTCTTATTCCAAATAAAAGATGAAATAAACTTATCAATATCAACATTAAAGGAAGCTTATCATTATCAACATTAAAGGAAGCTTCTCATTATCAACATTAAAGGAAGCTTATCATTATCAACATTAAAGGAAGCTTATCATTATCAACATTAAAGGAAGATTTGATAAGAGACCTCATTGTTGGTATATGTGATGGCCAGCTGTCAGAAGCTTTACAGCTGGACGCGAATTTGACGCTGGAGAAGGCTATAACTAGAGTGTGGCAGTGAAAAAGCAGCTGCCAATACTCCGGGGAAGAGAGCAACTGATTGGTCAAGTGGAGTCAATAAACAGAAAAGACCGGAAAATACAGCCGACGTTTAATAAGAAAACAGTGTCACACTCATCAGGTTGTGGAAGATGTGGAAATGTTAGACAGCACCACTGGAAGGATTGCCCAGCTCGAGATGCGGAATGCAGAAAATGTCGTAGAAAAGGACATTTAGCAAAAAAATGCAAGTCAACAGTGGGAGTGAACGACATTGTCTAGAGCCAATCAGAGCCCAATGATGAATGTGAATTTGCATTTCTGGGAGAAGTTGGAATGAGCTCATTAAACTGAATGGAGTCAATACTGTGTTCAAGTTAGATACAAGGGCAGCTGTCACAGCTATTCCAAGCAGCATCTTCTCAAGCAGTGACCATCTGGCTCCGCAGGTCACAAGAAAAGTACTGTTTGGTCCAGGCAATCACTAGCTTTTGATGTGAAAGAGAAATTTAAAGGACAGTTAACAGCTAAAAACAAAACTACAGAGCAAGTTATTTATGTAGTTACTGGACTGTCTAGACAACTCCTGTGGTTGTCAGAGGCTTTAAACAGTAAATGAGCAGCAGCAAGACATTAAAGCTGAATGCCCCTTAGGTTTCTCAGGTTTGGGAAAGTTTAAGGAGCCGTACACAATTGAACTTGAAGCCAATGCAGTGCCATATGCACTTTCATCTCCACGACGAGTTCCCCTTCCAATGAGAGACAAAGTGCATACTGAGCTGAAACGCATGGAGGAAATGGGTGTTATTTCCAAAGTGACTCAACCTACTCCATGGTGAGCAGGTCTGGTAGTAGTGCCCAAAAACCCATGGGAAAATTAGGCTGTGTGTCGATTTAACCCATTTGAATAAATTGTGAAATGAGAGAGATGCCTTCTACCTGCAGTAGACCAGACTCTGGCAATACTAACAAGAGCAAAAGTCTTCGCAAAGCTGGATGCGACTTCAGGGTTCTGGCAGATCCCATTGTCAGAGGAAAGTAGGTTGTTGACAACATTTATAACCCCATTTGGGCGACATGCTTTCAACCCTTTTGGGATCTCATCAGCACCAGAACACTTCCAGCACCGCATATCACAGATGCTGGAGGGATGTTAAGGTGTAGTGTGCCATGCAGATGACATTGTTGTCTGTGGGGAAAACATACATAACCATAATGAGAGACTGCATAAGGTTTTGAAAAGACTGCAGAAGGAAGGGCTGACATTAAATGAGAAGTGTGTGTTTGCAACAAATAGCATAATGTTTCTGGGGCATCACATCCCAGCAGAGGGCATCGCACCAGACCCTGAGAAAGTTAAAGCCATTATGGAGATGCCTGAACTGAAAGACTCAGGAGACTACTGGGTACGGTTAATTACCTAGGGAAGTCTCTGCCTCAGCTTGCCTCATACACGCGTCCACTCAAAGACCCGCTGAGTGAAAAAAATGAATGGTGTTGGGAGATACCACAGAAAGAGGTATTTCGAAAATTGAAATCAGAATTGAGCTCCCCTCGTGTCTTGGCTTCATACTCACTGTCAGCTGAAACATGTGTATCATTTGGTCTTTGAGGAGTAATGAGCTAAAAATAGCTTAATGGAACATGGAGACCAATTGTGTTCATCTCCAGAAGCTTAACAGAGGCCGAAAAACATTATGCCCAAATTGGGAAAAAGGCGCTTGCAGTCACATGGGCAAGTGAACGTCTGTCATCTTACCTCCTGGGTTTGAAATAGAGATTAGAGACAGATCACAAACCACTTATTTCATTGTTGAGCACCAAAGCACTAGCTCCTCTACCTCCAAGAATTCTACGTTTCCGCCTGAGGCTGATGAAGTTCACCTTTGACATTGTGCATGTACCAGGGAAGAAACTCATCACAGCGGATACATTGTCTAGAGCTCCAGAGACACAGAGAGCTAGTCAAAAGGAGAAAGAGGATGAGGAGGATATAAAAGTGTTTGTGGATGCTGTGGTTCAGTCTCTGCCAGCAACAGACGTGAGGCTGAATGAGATCATTAAGAAACAGAAAGCTGATCCAGTATGTGGAAAACTCAGACAGTAGTGTGAAATCAAATGGCCAGAGAAACATGAACCACCTCCTGAGCTGGGAGCACACTGGGCTGAAAGAGAAAATCTGACAATGGCTGGAGAACTGCTCATCAGGGGGCAAAGGATTGTGATTCCCCATGAAATGAGGAAAGAAGTCCTTCATCAAATTCATGATGGTCATCAGGGAAAAGTGAAGTGGCTCGTCAGGTGGCCCGGATTGTCTGTGCACATAAGTCAGCTGGTTGAAAACTGCAATACATGCTCACAGAGCAAGGCGGAGAAGAGAGAACCATTACTTACCACACCTGTGCTCGAGAGACCGTGGCAGCGAGTGGGCACAGACTTATTTTTCTGGGAGGAAGCTACATATATCTGTGGATTACTTCTCACGGTACATTGAGGTGGTGTGGCAGCATTGAAGGAGGTGTTTAGTCGCCATGGAATCCCAGAGACTGTGGTTTCAGACAATGGACCTCAGTACAGTTGTGCGCTCTTTAAGGAGTTTGCTCATGAATATGGGTTTATGCACATTACAAGCAATCCAAGATATCTGCAAGCAAATGGAGAAGCTGAGCCTGCTGTGGCCACACAGAAAGGACTCTGGAAAGGAGGAGGTGATAAAGCAAAAACTTTGTTGACTTATCGCACCACACCTTTGGTGAATGGTTACTCACCATCACAACTTCTCATAAGAAGGTCCCTGCGCACCACAGTACCTCAGATGGCAACATGCTTGACCCCATATTGGCCAAAGATCAATAAATTCAAAAGGTTGGAGAAAGCCAGAAAGGAGAAACAGTGTTGCTGGTATGATCAACGTCAGAGAGTGAGACCTTTATCTTTGTTGAAACCAGGACAGAGTGTGTGGTTACCTCGTGAGGAGGCTCTGGGGACTGTTGTTCGTGCAGACACCCAGATCCTACATTGTGAATACGGATGAAGGACTGTTGAGGAGAAATCGTTCACATGTGAGAGTAAAGAAATAAAGACAATCTGAACCTGGAGACACCAAAATTCACAGTGACATTTCTATTAAAGCAGTGAGAGATGATCCAAGAGAGGGAGGGGTTTATGTGACTAATTCTGCCCTCCACAACGGTTAGATTCATAGAGAGAGAGATGTTCGGTTTAACAGTATCAGACAGTAGGAACTGTCTAAAAGTGAGTTTTATTTAAAGTTATGGGTTTTGATTAAAATTATGCTGGTCTAACAGATAATTGTTTAAAGAGGATACTTTACTTAAACAGAGGGGGTTTCTCATTCCAAAAAAGATGAATAAGCTTTTTCAGGAAATTTAATTTTCAGGAAAATTATTTTTGTTAAAGAAACAGGGATGCTTTGGAGCAAATAGAGAAGCTTGGGTAGAAAAATCGTCTTAATGGTTTTCACCCTTTCATTTAAGGAGAGTGGCCCCAACTTTGATGCATTTTTTCAGGTGATCTATGAGGGGCAAGAAATTAAATTTGTACAGGTACTTCTAATTCGGGTATACCCAGATACCCAAGTACTTAATTTTTTTATATTAATTTTGAAGCGTGTGAAGCTAAAGGAGATGGGCCATGCAGCTGTATTAATTGGCGTTAGTTCACTTTTTTGAAGATTAATTTTATAATCACAGATTTTTCCAAAGGTATCCGGGGTATTGCCGATATGTAAGAGCACATAATCAGCATAGAGTGAGATTTTGCACTCTTAATCCCCCCCGAACAATCCCTTTAATATTGGTGTCCTGTCTTATAGCAATTACACTAAGGCAGGGGTGTTTAAGTGTATTAAAGCATTAAGAAAGTTCTTGAGTTTATTTGCGAGACATTTTGAGATTATTTTATAATCCAAGCACAGCAGTGACACTGGTCTCCAGTTCTTCAGTGTCGTAATGTGGGAACCAAGGGTCGTAGGACCGGATTGAGGCCAAGGATGAGGAGAGTAGGTTGCAAAACACCGTGTTTATTGTGCCACCAGGGGATGCAAAAACAAACCAACAAATAACAAACATATATACAAATAAACACTGTAGCTACAAAACAAAAAGCTTAATGCACTCGGGCAAAAAAACCTTACTGCTAAACTGGGGTCAGCTAAATAAATCTCACTAGGTTGCAGCAGGAGAGGAGTTCAGCAGGAAAACTCAGTCCTAGCTCTTAACAGAGCTTGTGTCCTTCAAGGCAGCATTATCTGCATGGGGTTCACTCCAAAGTTCTACAGAAGCTCTCCGATGTCCTCCCGCTTGCCTGGCTGCCTCCTGAATGATTGAATGAGCTCTCTTTTAAAGGAGAGCTCAGGTAGGAACAATCCAATAGCAGGTAAATATAAATCAAACAAACAACTCAAACAAAACATATAAATGCTGAAATTAACTGCATACAAATCATTACAAAATATTTAATGAAACTCTAAACTCAAGTACAAATTAAATCATTCAATTAAACTCCTTTTGTTCCAATTTCCAGGTCCCACCATCTTGATGTCCCCTGCTGAAATGGCAAATGGTTCAGCCCAATCAAGGGAGCACGAAACACACCTGTTCTCAATAAAACTATTTGAAGACCGTCTCTAGCTTCTCATCATTGACGTTTGACTCTTTGATTTACTTTTAAAACAGATAAATAAATAAAATAGTGATGGGCTAGACTTAGCTCTATCACATTCAGCAAACACAGATCTCCTTTTTTGGAAGTAAGGATATAGCAGCATGCTGACAACCTTTTGGAAGCAGATTTACTTTATATGCTTCTTCAACTTCTTCAAAGAAATCTTTCTCAATAACGGTCCAGAAAGCTTTATAGAAATCCGTTGGTAGTCCATCGATTCCTGGTGCTCGCCCTGATGAGAGCTGTTGGACTGCTTATGTTAGTTCCTCAGAAGTCACTTTGGAATCCAAGTTTTCTCTCTGTTTGTTACTTAAGGAAGGGAGGTGTGAAAAGAACTCTTCTGCACATTGTCTGTCTGTGGGTTCCTCTGTATATAAAGCTGAGTAAAATTCCACAGCTATCCTTTTTATCTCAGCTGGTTCAGATGTCACTTTCCCATCAGGGTTTTTCAGGGCATGGATAGTGTTCTGGGTGTTTTTCTTTTCCAAACCAAAGAAAAAAGCAGTAGGGGCATCCATGTTATTTAGGTTATTGTTTCTAAAAATTGAACTCATATAAAATCGATCTAGTCGTGCAACACTTACTCTTCCCGCCGACACTTTAACCCAACTGTACTGTTTCATTCTTCTCTCCCACACATCAACAAGCTGAGGCCGACACATCATATCTTTTAAAACTTTGGCAGACTGATAATGTGGCTCTTCACTGTTTCTATCCATCGTAAAATCAAGAGTACAGTTAAAATCACCTCCGACAACAATAAACGATTGTTTACAAGTAGCTGTCCTTTTATTACCTCGTTTACAGATAAAATACTGATATTTACTCTGGGGGAGAAGAGTATAGCTACTCCAGCACTAAAATTAGTTCCATGACACACTCCCCTTCCCAACGTCTAGTCCAGTCTATTTCACTATTCCCATCACTGTGGGTCTCTGGCAGGAATACAACGTTTATTTCTTTTAAAGTAATACATTTATTTAGCACCATCCATTTTTTATCATCCCTGACCCCATTTATATTTAAGGATCCAACTCTTAAAACCTCCATGGAAAAAAGAGAGAGAAAGGAGCACATGAACAAGAACAAAGGGCAAGGAGGAATAGAAAAGGTATTTATTTTGACACTCTTTTGCCTTTGTTGCTTGATTTCGCTGTCTGATTGCTGTCATAAACTTTTTTTAATCTATAGCGTTTCTGTTGAGATAATGTCTCAAAAGTCTGTTCTCTCCGTCAGTGCTGGCCCTAACCATTTAGGCGCCCTAGGCAACATTTCAGATGGCGCCCCCCACCCCCCATCCCCCAACCTTCAACTACAGCAAAACACAACTCATGGATCATTTTATTGAACTTTATTAAAACAAGGTGCTCTAACAATCGAGTGCAATAATATAAATATATAAAATAAGTAAATACTTATTACTGGGCTGTGCTGAGGAGGTAGATGCAGGGGGAGGAAGCTGTGCTGAGGAGGTAGATGGTGCAGGAGGAGGCCCAGGATTTGCAGGGGTGGGGTTTAAATATTTCAACATTGCATCTGAAAAGAGAAGAACCATTGTGTTACAGTACAAATGTAGATACAAATTATGTAAATAATAATGAAAAATATATAAGCATTTGTATGACTTTGCATGAATGAATAATTGTATGTCCTTGCACATTTACATCAACCAAGTGACTAGATATTAAAATTAGCCAAAGGCTACAATCTCATATTTACTAAATATTTATATTCATCTGTCTGTCCCTTTAAAAAATAATAATAAATAAGTTACTTTCACCATACTCTACTTACAATATACAAAGCTTTTGATATTTCTGACATGCAAATAAGATTAGGCTATATTCCAATCACTTTATACAGTAGCATGCAATTGCAAAATAAAAGGAAAACAAAAAATGCAACTGTGAATGCTTATGCAATATTACTTAACACATTTCTTCAAGGAATGCAGTTTACAAGTTCAGAGTAGTTTAATTAAATCATGAATACAAAACATTCCTATTTGTCAACAGTAATAACAGGGTTCAAAAGCATTCTTGTCAGTCTAGGTAGGCCTACATTAGAAAATATAGGCTATAAGTACGTCTTTTTCTAAGCTCATAACTGCTGCAGGAGTAATTGGTTATGTTAAGCCCAGACCGTTTATCAGCGCAAAACTTATGCTAAAGAAGGCATTTGTTTAAGCTGTTAGCATGTCACCTCGCTCCGCACTTCACTCACCTAATTACACACTAACAAATCTTATGCTATTGTCAGGGAATATAATTCCATCACATCGTTACTGTACCTCGGTCTTTTTCGCGTTTTTCTTCCTCCTCTCTTCGTTTTTTCCTTCCCTGGGCACCTGAGAGCTTGCTTGGTCGTTTTGACATGATGATGATGTCGCTGATAATAACAACAGGGCAATAGCGGGTGGGTGACAAAGAGGTCACGTCAAAAAACACAAACACACGTCCATCCCCCGCCCCCCCTCCCCAGAGTCAAGTTAGGTGACAGTGACAGTAATCCAGAGTAGCGGGAGGGGGCGCCCACTGACCCATAACGTAACACAAAATTAAAACGTATGTATTATATTATTTTTCACCGTTTTGTGGTGGACTAGGAGCGCCGCGCAGGACGCGTATAATTACTGTGTAAAAAAAAATAAATAAATAAAAATCCCCCCCATTTGTGGCGCCCCCTGGCCGAACGGCGCCCTTAGCATCTGCCCATACTGCCTATGCGAGGAGCCGGCTCTGCTCTCCGTGCTTTTTTGATGCTATGAATTTATTGAGATCTAGGAAAAACTTCTCAACATCTACTTTTTTTCCTTTAGTTTCATCCAAAAAACATTTATTTGTTCCACTGAATATAAAATCAGCATCTTGACCTCTGGAGAGTTCTAAGTCATCATCACAAAAACTTTCTTCTGTAGTTTCTGAAAGTGTGTCCAAATCATCCTCCATTTTTTCTTCATCACTAAGCACAGTGAATCTATTCACACTCGCTGTATCTTGACATTCCAACGCACCAGAGCCCTGGCTGTTTTTTGCTAACATTGGAGGATCTTTTCGTTATATCTGAAATATTTTGAATGTGTTTACCATTTCCAGAACCCCGCTTTGCGCCACGCACCCTTTTTGTGACGTCAGCTGACTTTCAATGTTCATATCACCACCAGTAGAGTTTTGAGCTCTATCACTGTCCCGAGCACAACTGGAACTGGGAAGCACATCACCATTTAAATCAATGAAGTTTACAGGAGCTTTGAAAGAAACCGCCTGTCTTACCTCAGTGGGATGTTTTCTCACCGGGTTAAACTCAGGCTGCTGCTCCGTTTCCAGTTCACTGACGTTCGTTGTATCCACTGCGCTGTCTCCGTTTTTTGTCTGATGTGCGCTCTTTATGCGTTTCACCACACTCAAAACAACGCAAACTCTCCGTGCTCGCAAAAATCGTAACCGACTTTTCCTCGCAAATAACTGTAAAAGACACTTGGAGAGTTTTATCAGGCGAGTTGAGGATCATAGAAACTTGTCTCTTAAAAGAAGAGACATGTTTTAGAGCGGCGTTTTTGCACCCCAGTAGAACTGGTTTCACGTCACCCACTATTTTCCCAAATCTCTGCAGTTCTTTAACGATTGCATAATTTTTTACACAAAGATGAACATTAGATAAGGTAATTTTGCTGATTGGTGTAGAGAGAGGAGTGATAGACACATATTCCACTAAGGACCATATCATTCACAAATTTTCTGTTTTGAGGAAAACAACAACCGCTTTATTCATCCGTGAAGCTGATATTATGTTCTCATATCCTATTAGCTCTCCTACCGCGAGAAGAACATCTTCAACGGTTGCATTAAGCTCTGGGACACACCTAAAACCATTCCGAAAAATGAGAGCGTTTGTTTCCCCCGCAGGGAACGACGCCATTCCACTTACACACACACACACACACACGCACGCACACACACACACACACACATACACACACCGTGCGCTAAAGAAACTCCTCTAATTTAAACAATATATCTTAAAGTGTTTAGAAAAAGTAAGTTAAACAAACAAAAAAAAGAAACAATAGAAAACAGTAGAAAGGAGACGGAGATATTCTGTCAGACTCCACTCGCACGCCACACCCACTCCCAGCATATGAGAGAGAGAGAGAGAGATAGAGAGAGAGACTTTTTGACTTTTACACTTCTTTTATTTTAACAGTCGCATCAGTTCTGTACAATTTTTAGAGCTATTTACTCAGCTCTAGCATAAATATGATTGTATCGTCTCGTACACAGCATAACACATTTTCAACACACCACAGAGATTTAAAAACTTTTGATTTAAATTTTTTTTAAATCAATTAAAATTCAAGTCTTTTAAAAATGCAGATGGCATCACAGTCTGTGTTCTGAGCAATTTTGTTTTTTCTGGATAAGTAGATGGCCATCTTTGCTTGTCCAAAAATAAAATTAGGCATTTGTTCTTGTGTTTCTAACGTACTTAAAACCAGAAATAAAGCACTGAACTGTAAAATCCACATTAAAACCCTCTAAAATACTAGTTAAAAGCACAAACAGAGGCTGTAGATGACTGCAGTGGATAAAAGCATGGAACGCTGTTTCTCTTCGCCCACAAAAGGGACAGTCATGTGACACATCTGGGTTTAAAACAGAGATAAAAGAATTTACAGCAACAATACAATGTAAAACCCTCCACTGCAGGTCAGCAGTCCTCTTGGGTAACGGTGGTTTATACAGTGCTCTCAACTCGGGTTTAAAATCATCATTAAAACCATCCACTCTCCTCCACTGGGTGTCTACCCTCCCACGCCGAGGTCCAGGGCGGGGCTCAACTAGGGAAAGGGATGGGACTCTTCATCAAAGGCCTGGGCGCTGTACCCCCCAAGCCGAGCTCGCTCGTCTGATGTTAGGATGGACCTCCAGCGATGCAGCAGTCGTTTAACCACCCTCCTAGGCCGGACTCCTATTCTTTCGGCCAGGTCTTCTGTTCGCGACAGGTCTCCTCCGGCCACCTCCACCAGATTCCGAAGGATCACCACCCCCGAGGCGATGAGGACTCCGGTCAGCCCAGGAACAGCTACACAGGAGATGTCCAGCCGGCCGCCGTACACCAGAGGCTCCTCCAGCAGCCAGTGTAGTGTTCCTCCATTTTTTTGCTTTTTCTTAAAAAAACCCAGATCTTAAAAACCACACGATAAAACACAGGTAAAAGAGAAATGTCCAATAAATTAGTGTTCATTAAAAACAGTGACTTGTCCAACCCCAGTTTTTGAACAGTCCTTAAAATACCACTGGCTGCCACTCTCCACGTGAGTTCTTCCGGTCCGGTGAGGAGCCTCTGCACGAACTGGAGGCGGAAGGCTGCGGCTCTGCTGGACAGCTGGACCAGTCCTTGTCCTCCTTCGTCTTTTGGCAGATGTAAAATGCTCTTTGGTATCCAGTGTAGACCGTCCCAGAAGAAGTCCAGCAGCTGGGCTTGGAGGGTGGTCATCAGGTCCACTGGCGGGTCCACGCAGGCGAGCTTGTGCCAGAGGGAGGACGCGGCGAGGTTGTTGATGACCAGCACCCTCCCCCTGTAAGACATCTTGGGAAGCACTCTCTTCCACCTGTTCAGTTTGCTTCTCATGTGCTCTACAGAGTCTTCCCAGTTTTTGCTTAAAAACGTGTTGTCCCCGAGGTAGACACCCAAGTATTTAAAACCACCTCTCTTCCACACTAACCCCGTTGTTGCCCTCCCCACTCCCCGATTAAAACAGCTTCACTTTTCCCCCAGTTCACTTTAGCAGAGGGCAGCACTTGAAAGTCTTTTAAAACGCTCGTTAAAAAGTCCACATCGCTCTGTGTGTTCACCATCACTACCAGGTCGTCTGCATAGGCTGATAAAATCATCGGGGTCTCACAGTGTGGAATCTTAAAACCAGAGATAAAACATCTTAACTTGTTTAAAAGAGGTTCAATTGCGAGTGAGTAGAGCATGCCTGAGAGGGAACAGCCTTGTCTGATCCCTCTGCTGACTTTAAAAGGAGCACATAAACCACCGTTTACCTTCAGCACACTCTCAATGTCACTGTATAAAATCTTGACCATACTTGTGAATTTCGGGTTGAACCCAAATGCTTTCATCACTCTCCACAAATACTGGTGTTCAACCCGGTCGAATGCTTTTTCTTGGTCTAGGGAGATCATGCCAGTCCTTAAGCCTAGAAGGCTGGCAACATTGAAGATGTCCCGAATTAAATAGATGTTATGATGGACGATCTCCCCAATTACCTTAGTCAGTCTTTACGCTAATGTTTTGGAGAACAGCTTGTGAAGTTCAGCAGCTGCCATTTAGTGCTTCTGCACTTCTGGTACCCTGCACCCAGAATGAACCTGCTGACTGAGAAAGTCTCGTTAAAACGGTTAAAAACACAATTCAATGTATTAAAAAAGCTGACGAGTCTCTTGCACTCTAGGAAGCAGTGGAAGACCGTCTCAGTGAGGGGGCAGAAGGGGCATGTTCTGGAGGTCTGGGGGTCCAGCACATTGAGGAAGGAGTTAACAGCAATGGCTCCGTGCAGAATCCTCCACTGAAGATCAGCGCTCTGCTTCCTCATCGGGGGCTTGTAGAGCACTCTCCACACTGGGCCCGTCTCCTCCTTCATGGACAACCTGCTCCTCCACACCGTATCTTCTCGCTCACTCAGGGTGCACCTGTTCAGGACTTTGACGCAGTCTATGTAAAAATCCTTCCGGTTTGCCTCGCTCAGGGTTTTTTCGGCAACAGGCTTCAGCAGGGGTCCAGAGAGATCTCCAAAGTCAGGCTGGAACTTCAACTCAGGGAACGATTCCTCACTGTTTGGGGTCAGGGCACCACAGCTGTATCTCTTGAGCATCTGCGCCTCTTCTGCCGTCAGCTCTAGAGTCCACAGGTTCAGGATCTGCTGCGTGAGCCTCCTTGACCTCAATCCCAGCAGTGCACTCAGGGCTTCGGTGTCGTCCAGATCAGGAACAGCTGCATCCACTATCTGCTTTAGGCGGAGGGTCCTGGTCCTCTGCAGCGCTGCACGTACGCCGAAATCTCCCATAGCTCCCACATCGAACCTCGCTCCATTCATCAGGGGCGTCTCCAGGAGCCAGAAAAGAGATGAGGTAGGTTTCTCCTGAGCCCAGTGGAACAGTCCCCAGGATTTAAAAACACTCAGACAGGAGCTGAGCGGGGGGTCCACACAGGAAAGACGGTGCCACAGAGAGGATGCTGCCAGGTTGTTGGTGATGAGCACCCTGCCTCTGTAAGAAATCTGAGGGAGCAGCCATCTCCACTTGGCAAGCTTACCCTCAATCTTCTCTTCCATGCCTTCCCAGTTCTGCTCCATGAACTCCTTCGTCCCGATGAACACTCCCAGGTACCTCAGCCAATCTTTCCGCCAGGTCAAACTCTCAGGGAGCACAGGGAGGCCTTCCCTCTAGGGTCCTTCAGCGAGGGCTTCGCTCTTCCTCCGGTTGACTCTGACTGCTGTGACTCGACTGAAGCTGCTGGTGATGCTCTCCAGTTTGTCCACCTCCATCTGATTGTTCACACACACAATGACATCATCAGCGTATGCAGATAAAATTATCTTATTAAAAACAGGGAGATTAAAACCAGGTAAAGTGCTTCGGATCTTGTGCAGCAGGGGCTCGAGGGAGAGGGCGTAGAGAATTCCTGACAGCACACAGCCTTGTCTGATTCCTCCTTGTACATTTAAAAGGTGCGCAAAGTCCACCATTGAACTTCAGGATGCTCTGGATGTCCTGATAGAGCGTTCTGATCTTGGAGATCAAGCTGGAGCCGAACCCAAACTTCTCCATGACTCTCCAGAGGTAGCGTTGCTCCACCCGGTCGAAAGCCTTCTCCTGATCCAGTGAGACCAGGCCGGTGTTCAGATTAGAGACACTGGAGAGGTGGAGCACGTCTCTGATGAGGCAGACGTTGTCCACCAAGGACCTGCCGGGAACGCAGTAGGTCTGGCTCTGGTGCATGACCTGCTCCATCACTCCTCTCAGACGGGTTGCCAGGGTTTTGGAGAGGATCTTCTAGTCCGTGCAGAGCAAGGAAACAGGGCGCCAGTTCATGATGTCCTGCAGGTTCCCTTTCTTTGGCAGCAGGGTGATGATGGCTCTGCGGCAGGACAGAGGCAAGCGCTTCTCCATAAAACTCTCATTTAAAAATTTCGATAAAATTATTTTTTTAAATATCCCAATAAGCTTTAAAAAACTCGACCGTGAGCCCATCGATCCCTGGGGCTTTCCTGCCCTGCATGCTCTTTAGAGCGGTGTGGAGTTCCTCTTCAGTTAGGGGCTCATCTAGAGACTTTGCTTCATCACTGGAGAGTGCAGGGAGGCCTTCCAGGAACCCTCTGAGCGTCTCCTCTTCCTCTTCCTCAGATCCGAGTTTGCTGCTGTACAGGCTGGAGTAGAAGCGGACGGCTCTTCTCCTCAGCTTAGATGGTTCGGTCAGTTCTTCTCCAGTCTCAGAGAGCAGGTAGTGGATGATCCTGCTCTGCCCATTCTCCAGACTGAAGAAGTAGCTGGACGGGGTGTCTATCTCGGTCACATGTTGGAACCTGGACCTCACCAGTGCTCCCTGTGCTTTGGCCCCCAGGAGCTCCGATAAAGTCTTCTTTTTCTTCCTCAGGGCTTCTGTGTGGGATTGATCTCTTGAGGAGTCCAGGGCGCTGGAGAGCTCCTCTATCTCACGCTCCAGGCTCTTCATGGACTCAGAGATGTTCCGGGTGACATTGATGGTGTGCTGCTGGCAGAGGAGCTTAATGTTGGTCTTGCCGCAGTCCCACCATTGCTTCAGTGAGGAGAACTCGTGTTTTCTCCTTCTGAACACATTCCACATAAACATTAGAGCATCTCTAAAAGTTATGTCACATAACAGAGAATTGTTAAAATGCCAGTAGGTGCTCTTTGGAAAAGTATTTTGGATAAAAACATTACATAAAACTAAAGAATGGTCAGTGAAACCCACTGGCATCATCTCATAGCCCTTAAAAACATTTAAATGATGTTTAAAACAATAAAACCTGTCTAATCTGGCTAAGGAGATCACGTTATCTCTCATGTGAGACCAGGAGTACTGCCTCTCTCCTCCATTAGACCTCCTCCAGACATCTACCAGACTGTGGCTGTGCTCTCTGAGATGGGGGTGAGGCTCTCTGTGGTTCGTATCTATGCTGGCATCCAGGGTGCAGTTAAAGTCCCCCCCTAAAAACAAGAGATCCTCCTGCTTACAGGAGCTGAGAGCGTCCTGCAGCGTTCTTAGCAGCTCGAGTCTCTCAGGACCGCTGGTCGGGGCATAAATATTAATAAAAACAAAGGAGAGCTTCTCCAGCTGAGCTCGCACTAGCAGCAGCCTCCCCTCGCTGAGCTCCTCCACTGTGAGAGAGGAAGGGTTGAACCTGGGGGAGAGCAGCAGGCCCACCCCAGCGCTGCTTCTCTGCTGTTGACTGAGCAGCACCCGCCCCGGCCACTCCCTGCTCCAGTCCAGCGCGTTCCTCATGTCGCTGTGAGTCTCCTGGAGGAGCAGCACATCCACAGCCTTCATTCGGCTCAGCTCGTACACCAGCGCTCTCTTCCTCGCGTCTCGCGCCCCGTTGATATTTAAAGAAGCTATTTTAAAAGTGTTCATGGTTAAAAGGAGAAAGATAAAACAATATAAAGGCAGTAAAACATGTAAAGAGGGAGAGCTCGCGGGTTTACTCTCAATGTTGTAGAGCACTGTTCTCCTCCTTCAGCTTCAGATGGAGGTTTCTGAGCCTGAAGCCATGAGTCTCGCTGAAGGGACACTGCTCCTTCATTTTCAGATATGTCCCAGAACCCCTTCACGTCCGGAAACTCTGCTCTGACCTTTTTATCCTGATCTTTCTGATTAAAATTAACATTTAGGAACTCTATAATCTCTCGAGCTGGGTATACGGTTCCCTGCTTCACAGCTGCTGCTGGAGGGCTTGGATCTAAAGGAGCTTCCTCCCTTTCACTGTTCTCCTGCTCAACCGCAGTCTCCATCGCCTCCTCCTCCTCCTCATCTCCAGTGTTATTTTTCTTTATTAAAACTTTAGTCTCCGTTGCTCCAGCCTTCCTCTTTACTCCTGCCTGGCTTCTACGGTTACTTCTGTGTTTCCTAATGCGCCTGTCTTCATCTGAGCATCCATCCAGGAGCTCAGTTCCACCTCAGGGATGCCTATGCTCTCTCCAGTGTTCCCCGCAGCAGCGGCCCCTGAGCTCTCTGTGTTAGGAGGATTGACAGGGGCCTCTTTCACCTCAGCTTCTCCCTCCTCAGCCTGAGTGTTCCCCTGCTCCTCTCTCACTTCACCCTGAGCCTCAGAACCAGCTCTCCCGTGCTCGCTGGGGCCCTCAGCAAGGTCCTTCTCGCTGGATGAGGCTTTCTTGGGGCACGCTCGGACCATGTGACCCTCCTTCCCGCATCCGAAACACCTCATCGTGTCTGAGCTAGCGTACAGGATATAAACAAACCCCTCGGCCTTTACGTGGAACTGTACGTTGATTTCCTGCTGGTTATTGGGGATCAAATATAACTGACGACGGTGAGAGACCACGTGTTTCAGGAGCGGGGACCGGCATCCCGAGAGAACCTTTTTAACAGGGGAAACGATTTTTCCGTGACGAGAAAGCTCCCTGATGAGGAACTCGTCACTGATGAACGGGGGCACATTGGACAGAGTCACCTTCTTCGCGGGGCTAGAAAGCGGGTGAACCGGAACGAAGTGCTCGTTAACGGTGATCCCTGCTTCTATCAGCGCGTTCACCTTTTCCTCTGAACTCACAAATATAACGACGGCGCTGTTCATCCGCGCTGCCGATCTAATGTTCCCGTGCCCCACTGTAGCCCCCACCGCGAGCACCACATCCTCCACCGAAAGCTCGCGGAAACCTTCACCCCGAGTTTCCGTGTCAGGCGAGTCAGGTCCGTCGACATCGCACACGGAGCTCCGGTAACCACCGGCGAATACAAGCACACCTGCTGTTCCCCGCAGCACCCACACACACGCACACACACAGAACTCGGAATATCCGCGGTTAGTAAAGAAAAGTGAGAGAAATTGAGTATAAAACTTACAAACACTCAGAACTTCGTTACGCTCGTGCTCACTCAACTGCGGCGGGGAGGGGAGAGAGAGAGAGAGAGTCTTGAGGAACAAACAGCACAGAAAACCAGAGTTAAAAAAATAAAGCTTCTCTATTGATTATTCACAGCGAGAAGACCACAAGCACAGAGAACATGCCGGACAGTTTCTGGAGCCCTCTGTTCGTACCGTGAAGATCTTCCTCCTGTGCCTCGTTCATGTTCTTACGATTAGATTCTTACGTATCTGGGATGTTGGGCACCAGAGTTGGCTCCTGTGCTGTGACGCTTGGCCTGGTGTTTTGGGATATGGAGATATTCTTATCTTTATATCATGGAGCGCAGGAGGATAGCGCTTCGAGGAACAGTAGAGGATGTTAAGGTCTGAGTGGCATTGAGATGTGATTAAGAAAAGAATGAAGAGACTTTGAAAATCACAATGAAAGTTTCTACATGAAGAGTAAAGAAATCATACACAAATTTACGCATGATTTTATCAAGTTTTGTGTTGCTTCATCATTTATTCTGTGAAACGTTTATAATAAAAGTTTGCTCTGGAGGCTTCAGATGAGCTTCTTCAGGAATCCTCTGTTTGTTCAGCAGCTGAAGCTCTTGGAATCTGAGTCTGATGTTAAATCCTGAATAAAGAGGAAGAAAAATCACAGTTACTTTGCTCAATATTTGTTAAATAACAAGAAAAACTTACAATAATTCCTGGAGTTTATTTTGTGGATCCTCCAGTAGATCAGAGAGCAGCTTCTCTCCTGAATCTCCAGGATTATTCCCGCTCAGATCCAGTTCTCTCAGGTGTGAGGGGTTTGATCTCAGAGCTGATCCCAGAGCATCAAAACCTTCCTCTTGAATCCCGCACCTCCACAGACTTCAGACAAAGAGAAAAGATTCATTAATATTCTCTGCTGTAATTAATGTTTGGAAAGGTAATATGTTTTTCTAAACCCAGCAGCAAATACGATGAAATAAATGTAAAATATATATATTTATAGGGGCCGGCTCTGGGGTCCAGGCCCCTGGTTGTCGTTCCGTGGGGAACTGTCCGGCTCAAACGAAGCACCTCCCCTCTCATGGGGCGGCTTTTAAGCAGGACAGGACAGGACGGGTTAAAAATAAAAACAAAGATGAGGAATGAAAGTTTATGATACCAGTGTGATGCAATCGTTCAGGCTTTAGCATTAACCGTTGAGTTTTATTAGTTAATTACAAAAATGTTAATCATTGATCATATAATTGTCTCTGAATCAAACTATTATTTATAATCTTTTTGATTTGTTTTTCCATTTCATCTGAGACCATTGAACCTGGGGGAAAATAGGGGGCTATTGTGCGACAGGAATTGATTAACTCTTAGAAGTCTGGAGCCTTTTTCACCATTTTTTACTACTTTACGATTTGCTCGACCCCAGCAACAATTTACTGCAACCCCGGCTTCTTTTTTTAACACATATTTTCATTACAATACACAATATTTACACAACACTCCTGAAAATGTACAAAAATACAATTCTGTGTTTAACTGCAAACAGTTTTTATGTTTTATAACAAAAATGTAAATTGTTTTAATTCATAAATCCCCCAAAAAGCAAAGACAAGGTCAAAACAATGTGAGAAATGAACACGGATGAATTTCTGCATCAAGAGCCTAAATTTCCTGAGGAGGCGCAGATGTTTCCAGATGAACCGATGTCTTTCTCAGAGGAGTCGCAGGCAGTGATGGAGTGAGTACGGGACGTCCCCTGGGCTGGATGGACTACATGTGGAGGTTTATCTGTGTTTGGGCAAGATTTTGATGATGTTCTGGTCGAATCGTCGAAGAGGGAGCTCTTCCTTTGAGCTGCAGGAGAGCAGTGTCGACTCTGATCCCAAAGAAGGGAATTTTTGATTTCAGGTTTGAGATTTTAGAACTACTGCAAAAACAGAGAAAATCCACATTTGGTTCTTTCCCTGGAGCAAGAAAAAGCCTTCGATCGTGTAGATCATGGGTTTCTGATGAAGGCAATGGAGGCTTTGGGTTTGGTTCTTATGTGGAATCCTGCATCAGACGACTGTATAATGGAATATTATGAAGATTAACGGAACACTAACAAGATCTTTTCCGGTGATAGACAGAGCCTAATACACCTAGAGTCAAGAATGAAAGCTCTGAGGATAAAGAAGCTCCTCTACTGTGATGAAGAAGCCCTTCTTTCCTGACAAAACTGGGTTCCTCTTTCTCGGGGAATATGTTCATCATGGGATGCTCAAAGAGAAGAACTTTTAAAAACAATGTATGCTTGATCATTTTATTCTGAGAGAAGCAAAGTTGAATCTCTGGAAATCTCTTCAGGACCAGAATTTAAACAAAGATTTCTGTGCTGTTCATTGGTTTAAGAATTTGCTCCAATCACGATTAAACTTACGATAAACACATTGATAATTTAGAGAGTTTTAAACGGAGACGGCTGTGAAGGACGCTCTTGTTTCTGTCGATAAGCTCCACGCTTATTGTTTCACTGGAGACCAGTTTATTAATGTGACGATGAAATTTATTGATAATGGATTCTTTTTAAACTGGTAAAAGTGAACCGGAAATTTATCTTTCATTTATTTACATGTGAATATTAATTTATTTAAATATTTGTCAATAAAAGGAGTTTTAAATTTAAAAAGTTTCTCTCTTTCTGGAAACACAGTAAATATTATATTAATTATTACAATAATGAACTCACTCTAGTTTCTCGAGGAGACAGCGAGGATCCTTCAGTAGATCAGAGAGCTCCTTCACTCCTGAATCTCCAGGATTATTCCCGCTCAGATTCAGTTCTCTCAGGTGTGAGGGGTTTGATCTCAGAGCTGATCCCAGAGCAGCAAAACCTTCCTCTTCAATCCTGCAGCTCCACAGCCTTCAGACAAAGAGAAAAGATTCATTAATATTCTCTGCTGTAATTAATGTTTGGAACGACACGTTTCTCTAAACCCTCTCTAAAAACATTAAATAAACAATTAACGTTTTACTTTATATTTTTCTTACTCATTCATTTGTTTTACAGAGCGGCACTTGTTTAAAAACTAGGTTCTAAAGAATCAAATCCTCTGAAGATTTAGTTTCTTTTCTTTACTTTCTAAAAAGGAAAATTTTAAAATTTATTTATAAACTTATCTGCTCTCTCTCTCTCAATGAATTGTAAAAGTTTTAAACAATAGCGTCTCATTATTTGTGTTATACTGCCATCTAGTGGTCATTTAGTGACCGAGAATAACGTGTATTTCTTTAACTTTAAATCTTTAATTCTTAAATTTACGTATTATTCTTCTTATACTATAATTTTATTCAGACTTATATGTTTAGTATATTTTAGTGTTTTATTAGTTAAAGGTAAAGCTAAATGGGTTTATTGTTGAGAGGGAGGAGGATATAAATGTAGGAAACACTCAGAGTCTCGTTCTTCTTTCTCCTTCCGCTTTCCTTGGCGTAGCGAACAGCGCATGAGTGAGATTTACTCAATGCATTGATTGTTTTTATTATCTTTATTAATAAATAGCCGCCTCTGCTGTGTTCCTTCCAACCTTTCTCCAGTGTTTTATTATCAATAGAGGAGGTATTATTACCCTCCCTCCCTCTCGAAACACAGTAAATATTATATGAATTATTACAATAATGAACTCACTGTAGTTTCTCGAGGTGGAGGCGAGGATCCTTCAGTAGATCAGAGAGCTCCTTCACTCCTGAATCTCCAGGATTATTCCTGCTCAGATTCAGTTCTCTCAGGTGTGAGGGGTTTGATCTCAGAACTGATCCCAGAGCAGCAAAACCTCTTTCTGTTATTCCACATCTATAAAGACTGGGGAAATAAAGTAGAAAATAATAAAAAGTGACCCTAACACATAGACGTTATTAGCAGATGAAGGTGACGTTCATTCCAAATATTCTCTAAAAGCTTTCTACAGATGATGAACTCCTGAACCTTTTCAGAACATTTAGAACATCCCTGAAATCTTCTGTTTGGACAATGAAAGTGATGTAGATATAAGATAACATTTGTTTGCTTCATGGAAACATAAGAGCGTTACATGGAAACCTTTGGGACAGTAGCAGAACATTCTCTCTTGGTCTTCAGCTGAACATTTATTAACGTTCCTCCCTTTCAGGGAATCGAATAGAGCTAAACTCTCAAAGATCTTCTGGATCCTCTCTGCAGAAGCTCAATGGTGACCATGAGAAAAATGATATTGGGAACATAAATGATATTTTCCAGCAGAGGATCTTCAGCAAATGTTAATGTTACAGTGAAGAACTATTGAAATTAAAAAGCATTTGAGAAAAATAACATTCCACGACAAACTCCTGAAGATTCTACAAATATTATTGAGTTGTGTCGTAAGAAACGAGAGGAAACACTCACTCGACTTTTCGAGATTCTTTCACCACCGGCAGCAGCTTCAGGAGACATTCTTCTGATGGATCATATTTCTTCAGAATAAACTCATCCAGCTCCTGATCTGAGTTCAGAAGAACAAACACCAGAGCTGACCACTGAGCAGGAGACAGTCTGACTCCAGAGAGACGATGGTAATCTCCTCCACTCAGGTATTTCTGAACCTCCTGCACCAGAGAAGAATCGTTGAGTTCATTCAGGCAGTGGAAGAGGTTGATGGATTTCTCTGGAGAGGGGTTCTTCCTGATCTTCTGTTTGATGTATTCAGTCGTCTCCTGGTTGCTCCGAGAGCTGCTTGCTCTTGGTTTCAGAAGGTTTTGTAGGAGACTCTGGTTAGACTCTAGTGAGAGACCTATAAGGAATCTAAGGAACAGATCCCAGTGTCCACTTTCACTCTGTAAAGCTCTGTCCACTTCGTTCCTCATCATCTCGTGTAAAGGAACTTTCCTCTCTCCAGTGTTTTGTTCAGAAAAGTTCAGCAGTTTGAATAAAGCCGCCAGAAACTCCTGAATACTCAGATGCACAAAGCTGTAGACCTTCCCCAGTCTCAGCTCATCCTCCTCTCTGAAGATCTGGGTACAGATCCCTGAACACACGGACACCTCTCTGACATCAACACCGCTCTCTTTCAGGTCCTCCTCATAGAAGATCAGATTCCCTTTCTCCAGTTGTTCAAACGCCAGTTTTCCTAGAGCCATGATGGTGTTTCTAGCTGGAAGAGCTTCAGCTCCACCTTCTCCATCATACTTCTGAGTCTTCAGTTTGGTCTGAAGGATCAGGAAGTGTGTGAACATTTGCGTCAGAGTTTTGGGGATCTCTGCGCTCTCTGCTCTCCCCATAATTCTCTCCAGAACCGTGACTGCAATCCAGCAGAAGACCGGTATGTGACACATGATGTACAAGCTTCTTGAGGATCGGACGTGAGAGATGATTCTTTCAGCCAGACTCTGATCTTTGATCCTCTTCCTCAAATATTCCTCCTTCTGAGGGTCGTTGAATCCTCGTACCTCTGTGCCCCGGTCGATGTGCTCCGCAGGGATCTGATTGGCTGCTGCTGGGCGAGAGGTGATCCAGAGAAGAGCAGATGGAAGTAAATTCCCCTTGATCAGGTTGGTCAGCAGCACGTCGACTGAAGCTGATTCTGCCGCATCGATCACGAGCGGATTGTTCTGGAAATTCAGAGTCAGTCGACACTCATCCAGACCATCGAATATGAACAGGATCTTGTAGTCCTCGAAGTCTGTTCTTCTGAACTCTCTGGTTTCTGGGTGAAGGTGGTTCAGAAGTTCCTCAAGACTGATATTTCTCTTAATCAAGTTCAGCTCTCGGAAAGGAAGAGGAAAGATGAAATGAACGTCTTCATTCGTTTTTCCTTCAGTCCAGTCCAGGATGAACTTCTGCACAGAGACGGTTTTTCCAATCCCAGCGACTCCTTTCGTCAGCACGGTTCTGATGCTCTTCTCTCGTCCAGGTGAGGGGTTAAATATGTCGCAGCATCTGATTGATGTTTCCTGTGTCTCCTGACTCCTGGACACTGTCTCAATCTGTCTCACCTCATGTTCTTTATTGACCTCTCCACGTCCTCCCTCAGTGATGTAGAGCTCTGTGAAGATCTCGTTCAGATGTGCTGAGTCACAACGGCTGGAGATTCCTTCATGAACTCTCTGAAATTTACTCTTCAGTCGAGTTTTGAGTTTCTGCTGATACACAGGCATCAGTTCTGAGGAGCAAAAGATTCTCTTAAAGCAGTAAATCACCAGCAGAAACTAAAGATCTGGAAACACATAAACATCTCTTTATTAATCTGAGGATCTCGAGATCTTACTGCTCTGCAGAGTGTTAGCGAGATCTTTCAGGTTCATCTTCTTCAGGAAGTGCAGTGTGATCTTCAGAAACATCTCTCTGCTTCTTCTTTGATCTTCGTTCAGATCTTCTCCAGGATTCTCTCTGTTATCTGGATTTAACAGGTTCTGAAACCCCTTCAGCTCTTTCTTCAGAGCAGTGATGATGTTGTTCTCCATCTCCTGAAATCAACATTTAAACAGTGAAACTTCAATAAAACTGATTCAGAAATAAATATTTTATTTTCTGTTATTTCTCCTCAAATAAACTGGTTTTGTGAAACTGGTTTAGTTTCTCGATGTTCAGAGATAAACACAAACACTGACCTTGAAAATAGACTCCAGCTTCTTCTCAGAGAGATTTGTTTTAGGAAAACAATGCTCTTTACTGTAGATTAAAAGATAAATCACATTTAATATTCAATAATGAAGGAAAGTTTATCTTCTGTTTACTGAGCTGTAACTAGAGATGACCTCAGATCAGCAGAAGATTCTCCTAAACTGAAATGAAGAGGAGGTTCCATTGACCGGTCACTCTTCATCGACACACAGCTGGGTTCAGGAGCTTCATTCTCACACAAACTGAAACAAACATTAAAGATGAAAATAAATAATTACAGATTAAATGATTTCAGGGATTAAAAGAATCAATAATAATGTGGAGATCTGACCTGGACTCGACAGAAGAGTGTTTCTCAGAAGGATCCGGTGGTTTGTTTCTCTCAGACGCTCTGCTGAGACTTTCGAAGAACTGCAGCAGACTAGAAATGAAAATATCCAGAAATCTGATTATTCTGATCCTTAAATACCTGAAGATCATCAGCTGAAGTTTCTCTCACCTCTTCATCTTTCTCTCGTTCTTCAGATGTTTGTTCTGAATCTTTGAAAAACAGAATCTCTTTCTCTGAATCAGTTTGAGATCGACTCAGAAATCTCTTAATAAATCTCTGGATTCTCAGTGAAGTTCTGGAGACAAGAACAAATGTTAATGTTGTTAACACAAGAAATCTTCTGATCGTCAGAGCAGCAGGATTCCAGATAAAATTAAAATAAAAGCTCAGATGAGAATATAAACCTCCTCAATTATAGATTTTCATGTTTATTTCATCAGATTCAAAGGTCAGTAGTTGAACTTACACTAAGTTAAATAAAATATACCTTTCTTTAAATTTGAACAACTCACACTTTTCACCTAGTTTTAAGCGATACTTTAAGAAAGATGTATTTATAGTTTTACTATAATGAAACTTGAAAAGCAAGATAATGAATCATCAATGAAAGTAAATTAAAGTTACTCTTACCGTCTTCTTCTCTCGTGTCGTATTTTACTTCCCTATTCTTAAAAACAGGTTTTTCTTCAGTAGTTTCACTTTCACTTGAAAGAAGGAGGCTGAGAGTTCATGAACCACATGTTTTCAGAGATTTATTTGTGTGAAACTCGGGATTAGTTAAATTTTTTTTCTTTCAGTTATTAAAGATATATCTCTAAGTTTAAGCACAGGATCAGACATCCTGGTCATGTGCTTCATTGTTTAAAATATCTGCAGTTCTGTATATGACCACATGGAGGAGCCAGAGGACTGAATGACTGAACTGTTATCGGATATTCAGAAAAGCTTCTCAGTGATTCTGTTTATAAAATCTAGACATAATCTTAAAGTCACACAGAAATGTTAATTCTGTCTGGGTTAACTCTACCTCCACGGCTTTTAAACCCTTTAAAGCAGGGGTGTAAAACTCAGTTCCTTGAGGGCCACAGCCCTTTACAGTTTAGCTCCAACCTCAACTAAACACACCTGATGCAGCTCGTTAAATCCTTTAGGCTGGTTGTAAGCTTAAAGTCTATGTCTTTCTGAGCAGGGTTGGAAGTAAACTGTGCAGGGCTGAGGCCCTCCAAGAATTGACATTGACACCCCTGCTTGAAACCCTTCGAGCCCTTGCTTCATTATAAAAGTGTTATATGCCCTTTCAGTCGTTTCAGAAGACATATTTCTTCTGGAAACCGACTGATATGGGAACGATTCCCCTAGGAGTTACCTGAATCTTGCAAAGGGCAAATTGATTTGTAGGCATAGGTGATTAGCAATTAGCTGGGTATTTAAACCAAGCAGACCTACCTTTCAATGCTTTTTTGCTCGGGGCAAACCATTCTTTAAGCTTTAGGTGGAAATATTTAAAGGTTGCTTACGTCTTGTATTCCAATGTAGCCCCGAAGCAAGCCACCACACCACAGTACTTCCAATCTCTAGCAAGCCTGATCAGTGTTTACGATCTTTTGCAATAATCCTGTCCGTTTTTTATGGCGCAATGAGCAAATCTGCAGTAATCCTGGATGCGTGTGAAGAGCGTGTTTGGTCTTCAAACACACCTGTATCACTCTTGTCTCGTGGGAGTGTTTGCATTGCATTTGATCTAGAACAGGGGTGCTCACACATTTTCAGCTTGCAAGCTACTTTTAAAATGACCAAGTCAAAGTGATCTACCCGCAACAAAAATGTAAAACATCAATCAACAAACAATTGACAAAACACACATAATTTTTAACTATCTGTAATAATGTAATAACCTGAGTTTAATTTGATGACCTTCACTGAATTGAATCAGCCAGGGATGCATAGTCCGGACAGTAGCTGCTAACAGCCAGCCTCAAGCACACTTCCAAATGTTCATCAGTCATTGTGGAACTGTATTTGGACTTAATACCGAAAAGGCTAACAATCTGCGATCTGCTCCGTATAGCGTACACTGTCTGTTGCTCAAAGGCCTTCCTTTGCGTCTCCAGCTCTGACACCAGGTTCTGGAAATTTGCCAAATCATGTTGCTGCAGCAAATCATGGCTTAGCACTAAGCGTCGTTGTTTACGCATGAACGGTGACGTAAAGGTCAAAATTCAGTTGTCATCTGACTGGTTGCCCAGTACATTGATCAAGTGATGGGATGGATGATCGGCTGATATTTTTTCAATTTCACACCGCGATCGACCAGTAGCACCTCCGCGATCGACGGGTCAATGGGTTGAACTGTGTAAGGCGATGACTCACACCATCCCCAAACATCAAGCTTGCATTCCGTCTGATCTGTGGGTGAATTGAGTAGTGCTTCGGCATTGCTTTGTACCCGGAATGATCCTACTGACGATCTGCTAATCCTCGCAGCATCAGAAGGGGCATGGCCTTCTCTGTTTCTGGCTTCAGATCTTTCTCCCTCTGGGGTTGCAATTGATTGCAGCTAGATTTGACCACGATGCTCTCGAATGTAGTGTTGGCGATCTGTTTAGAGGTGTCTGTGCCCTCTGATCCGACACCCTCAGAGCTGGATGATTAGTTCTCAAGGAAACACTGGGACTCCGTTCCCCGGAAACCCTCAGTTCCTTTCTTCCCCGTGTTGCATGGGGAGCTCTGGCTTCTCCCCTTTCACCACTCTGGCTGATGCAACAGCTTGGGGATACTTGCCGATTCCACAAGTCCCCGTGCTCCTACATTCCCTCCGAAGCAAGTACAATTTTATCAGCCCTAATGATAAAAGGCTTACTCGGCTGTGGCTCAAGCTGCTGTGTCACTGCATGCTATGTCAACCTTACAGGCCTTTTAGGGCAAGGACATGCACCGGAGTGGTGGCGATCATCATAGAGGATCTACGTTCCACTACCTCTACCTTCGGGCTTTAAGGTTGGCAGCTCAGAACATCAGCCACACGATGTCCAATTTGTACAAGAACAACATCTGTAGCTACAACAGGTGTATATGCTTCCTGAGGACCGAATACGGCTTTTGGACGGCGCATGTAGACACACATGGTCTCATTGGTGACTCTGTGGATGACTTTACGTTGAGGGTCTTGACGTAATCAGGAAATAGATGGAGGGTCTGGGCAAGGACCTGTGATGCAGACCTGGCACATGAACCCACCGGGATGGCAGCACCCTGAGTGGTCACAGAAATATTCGATGTGCTGCCCTAGATTAGCAGACTTGTTCACCCCCTTGACTGGAGTGTATCTTCCTTACTTAAATTTGACTTATCCTGGGTACAAGTTCCACTTGCCATGGCAGGGAGAGCTTCAACTCTTTCCTCCTTCACTGACTCCAGGGTTTAATCACTAGGGGACTGTTGGCACATCTGAACCCCTGCCAATTCGCCCAGGAGCCGTGCGGAAGCTTCCCGGCTCTTTTAAAGGGTCGTCCAGACAATCCGGCAAGGCTATACGATTCAGTTCGTGCCCCCAAGGTTATGAGGTTTCTACAACTGTATATGGGACGAAAGCCCCATCACTGTGAGAGAAGATCACTGCCCTCTTGTAAGTGGAGACAGTAAGGCCGGTTCCTCAAGCAAACAAGGAGCATGGGTCTTAAAGCCTGTGTCTCCAGGTCCCCAGGAGTTTGCGGGTTGCGACTACTCCCAGATCAGAAGCATCTGAATTGTTTCTTGGCCAAGTTATGGTTCCAGATACTGATGGTTAGCAGCAATCTACTGTGCTTTCGTCCCAGAGATTGGTCTTCAATATTAAACCTGAAGAGGGTGCTCCCTTGAGTAGCCGTGACACCACCACACAGACCCTCTCTGAGGCTTTGTGCTCAGGGTCACGCCTACCAAAAAATAGCTAATTTTAGTTGATTTATGGCTAAGCAAATTACTCATTTGCTTAGCCATAAGAACTGAACTGAAAACGCTGGTTAAAAACAGTATCTACTGAACTGTGAGATTCGTGTACCGTTCATATCCCCAGTGAATCGAACACAGCTTATTGATACAGCTAAACGCAAATATGAAGAAAAGCGAAGAACATTTTGATCGAAAGAGAGGATTTCTAGAAATAGAAACCCATGTGCCAGGTGTCTAGTTGAGTCAATAAAAGAGGTTACGCTGATTCAAATATTAATATTTATTAAAATAATTATGTAATTAGGCATATACTGAAAGTTGTTTTTTATTTTGGGTCATCACACTTAAAAGGTCACCAACCCCAATGATTGATCTTTGTATTTTTAGCCAAACAAGCTAACATTGTTTAGAATGATATCAAACAATAAAACTAAATGCAAGATTTAACCAAATTTCTCTCATAACCGTCACTGGTTTTATACATTACTAGTTTTATGTGTACCATTAAAGATTCAGACATACTTTTCCTCTTAGTGGGAGAGAACTTGATTTATGCATGGTTTTATTATATTCCTCTTTGTTTCACAATAAAATGTGCTGCTGTTTCTGACAGGTTTTGTAGCTTCTAGACAATATCTCCCAGTAACTGCATGAGTCACATTGTATTTTGTATTGCACTATATTGTTACAGCCCTAGTCATCATTGGATCTGTTTAGGATCAAAAAGTAAAACCTCGGACATAGAATTCAAATTTGAAACTGAGTACAGCAGAATTTGATCTATTTGACCTTTGGTTGGCACCAGTAGATTTTGCTGTTAAAAAGGTTTTTAAATCTGTGTTTATAAAATCACACCCAGTTGCTGTGATGAGTATATTTTCTTCCTCCGTCTTGAGTTATAAATATCTCAGGTTGACCCGGTCTGTGCCTTTTAATCAAGTTTCTCGTGATTTGAATTAATTTCAGTTAATTAACAGAATTGATTGGTGTTTCTGTCCCCATTCTGTCATTATTATGCCAATTATATTTTGCTCATACTGTTTATCAAAATAATTGATGTTAACAGCAGTCAGCACAATTCTCGTGTTATTAACTATTCAGAGTAAAAGTCAAATTAGTATTAAACAGTATTTTTCTTCAAATTAGAAAAGCTAAATTGCACTCTTCCAAATTAAAACACACAGTAACTTTTACAAATACAGTGATACCCGGAGATACGAAGATACCCCGAGATAGTGCAGACAGATGGAGAGACGCTTTTGAGAACACGTCACAGGGTTTCTCTAACTTGCGCTACAGAACAGCACTTTCCAGGTTATAACATTATTTCTTTTACGACACCTTGACTAACATTTGTTATAGCACATTATTATAGCATATTAGTAATCTATACATAATGTTTCGCTCGATTTAAAGTGTTTTGATGCGTATCAGACCCTTTTGGCACTGGGAGCACCAGGACCAGGAAGCGCAAAGCAACGTCAGACTAAACTAGCGGATAATAGAGCAAGAACTGCTTGTGATCGTTCGTATCTAGACTTTTTCTTTGCATCTCGAAGCAAAAACTTTCCGAGAGACCTTTAGTATCTCGTAAATTTCTTAACTCGAAGCATTCATATCTTGGGGTAACACTGTATAGAAGTAATCCTTTTTCATTTGTTGCCATTTTTGTACAACATCAATGTTTGGACATTTTCCTTGTGACTTTACATTTTAACACCGAACACTTATTTGATGGCAGCTTCACAAGTCTTGCATCATTGATATTGTGAGTTTTTGACAGTATCTGCTTGAATTTGTTAGCTAGGTGTTAGATTATCCTCCAGCGCTGTTGTTTGAAAGTAAACTGCTCCCCATCCTCATAGATCTTTAGCTTGGGGACGCTCCTGAGGATCTCAATGGGATTGAGGTCAGGGGAGGATGGAGGCTGTGCTACAAAATTGTAATCATTGCATGGGGTAAACGTGCTTCCAGTGTGAAGACTGCAGTGGTGGTGTCCTTGCAGTTCTTTTATCCCAATAGCAGCCATTGATGCAGAGGTGTTCTTTGCAGCACGAGATGATGCATGTCCTGCACTGCACATAGTTTTTCCTTCTGTACCAGGGCAGGAGGAGTTCAGACAGAAACTCTACATATTTTGCAGAGGTCAGCTTTACACATTCAAGGACCCTAACAGGGCCAACTAGCTCTCTTCCCATGATGAAAACATGACTCCACCATGGCTTTGTTGATGCCACAGCTTGTTGGAACAGCAACAATCCACTACTCTATTCCTCTGGACCTTCCAGGGTTGCATGGCACTCGTCAGTGAACAGGGCTGTTTGAAAATTAGTCTTCATGTATTTTTCCACTCATTTGCATGTTGGCATTGGGTAGTGGTGACAGAATTGAAGATTTGTGCACAGTTGCAAGACTGGATGACTCTACAACTAGATCTCCAAGTGCTGCTCTCTTAATTCCATGCCTGGATCTGGGAGAAATCTTCCTACTTTATCTGCACAAATCCTTTGGTGCTCAGAATCAGCCACAAATTTTTTAAATAATGCAATGATCACCATAAAGTTTCACTGCGGTTACATTCTAGAGCCGCTGTCTCTTTATGCTTAACATCAGCAATGTGCGTCATATGTGTATTAGGTGCAATAGGAGAAGCACAGGCAGACCCAGATGCAAATTAGAGTCTTTTATTAAAATAAAAAAAGGAAAAAGGCAAAAACACAGCCACCGGCACTGGAGCCTGAATATCAAAAATCAAAAAACCAAGCCTTGTCCATTAAAGGGAAGCCGCGGAGAGCCTCAGGTCCCGAACAACCACCGTCCTCTTAATGTTCACAAAGACAGGTAGACCGGAACAGAAGAAAAGGATCCACGCAACACGTCCGGACTGGACTGGACTGGAGGTGGGAGAAAGTACTGGTCAGATCTCTCTAACGTAACAGCAACTAAGACAGGTAAGAATAATCGTCTGACAGGGAGAAGCTAGAGAGGAAGCATTAAGAAGGTATGCTAATCAGCGCGCGACGGGAAACCGGTGCGCACAATAGACACAGGCAGGTGCTCTGAACGAGAAAATGGAAAGAGGGAATGAGGTAATTAGACAGAACACAGAACCTAATTAGACATAACACAGACTCTACTAACAATGTGCAACAGCCAAGCACCATCCAGTAGGTGGAAATTATACACAGCCTCGTGTATATATATATATATATATATATATATATATATATATACATATACAAGGTATCCATCGTTACATCCAAGTGTTTAGTGGCTCATCTCACCAGCACGCCACTCTATCCTCTCCCCCACACACTGGGCTGCAGTGCTTTAACTGTGCGGTGATTCTAGGGAAAAAGCACCAGTTATTAACTTCCTCTGCGCATCTGATATTTGCTGTTCAGTAATCTGATCACTGCTGAAATATTTACTAAAAATCTTTATTTGCCAATGGGACAAAAATGTCTCGGCATATGTTCACAAAATACTGTTTTCTAATATTGAGTTTACTAAATTATACAATCATTTAAATAGAAATTGACCATATTTAACCTTAACAAAAAATCTAATCCTCTGTTGATTCCAAATTTAGAAAAAAAGGAAGTACATTAATGCATTAAAGATTGTGCTAAAAGGAGGTCACGTCTGTGAGGGGGTGTGTTTTGCAGTGAGGAAGAGAGAAGCTCCGTCACTGAGACAGTTTGGACTTTGCACACTGATGATAATCAACCATTAACTAGCAAGCTATAAAGTCATAAAACCATAAAGAGGTATCACTCAGAAAATGCAGTGCTGACGCAGAAACCAGGTTACACTGAAACCACTGGAAGGTGGTCTCAATGTGTTTTAGTCATTCATTGTATTAGCATACGTTTAAAAATGATGCCCTTCATTTTATTTTGGTTGGTGGTGAAGGGAAAGAAGCACTAAAAATCAACAGCTGCAATTATCACTGTGTGATTGAAGTTCTTTGGTTAGTGTTGTTCTGAGTCAGGAAAGATTTCACTCTGAACGACTAAAAAGATTAGTCTTTTCTGCTTATAAATTAATTCTGGTGAGGATTCAGAGCACAATTCAGAACAAAGCAAATCTAATTGAACCAAAACCAGGATATGAAGTCACAAGGTGGGAAGGGACTGAAGAAACTAGAATAAACATCTGAAATGTCAATCTCTGACGTGTGCTGTGCAGTGCTCCACTCCAGTACTCACCTCAATCCCAGCAGTCCTTCTTAAGATCGTGTTTTTTTTTGTCCCTGGCACGCCCCTGCTATGGTCCTCAATTCCGCACTCAGTACCATTTACCTTTATGGGATGATATACTTCTGTATATGCTTGTAAAAATTAACATTGTTCATAGTTCCTGGATTCCTCACTCCTTCCTCCAGAGCACTTTGACAAACGTTTCACGAAAAAGAAAAAAATGTATTAATTTATTTGCAATTGTACAATTATGATGTTACTCTAAATGCAATGCCCACAACAGATGCCTACTCTGGTTCTGATTTACGCACCAATAAATGCAATGCCCACAACAGATGCCTACTCTGGTTCTGATTTACGCACCAATAGGGTCTATCACACAGCATCCTTAGTGACTGTCTAGTTTCCTGGCAGCTTGTGTAGGACCTGGCATCGCATTTCCATGGCATTTAAAGCTTCCCCAACCCCCTGGATAGTTCCGCTTAGCAAGTTCCGACACCAGCTAAGCCTTCTGTTTTGAAGCTGGCCACCGGTAAGTGATGTCCTTTATCTCCCATATACAGCAGGTGATGTCACATGCCAGCTTTATGTTAGAGCCCACTCCAATAGAAGTGTGGCCACCTCATGGCTGGATGACATGGCTCAACACAGAGGAAGTAACATATTATATGTTCAGGTAAATGGAAGTTTCAGACATACAGCCATTTCTTTGGCATATGTTGTGCCATTTCCTTCTTAGTCCTTGAGTTCCTCCTACACTAGCCAATGTAGATAGGTCCTTTACATGTGTATTGTGTGGCCATGTGTTTTTTTCAAGTCAGGTCTTGTGTGTTGTGAGATAAAGTTTGCAGACATAAGACAAAGCCATGCTATAAAGCCATGCAGGGTGAACTCCCAGTCAATAATATCTATTATGCAGCGTTAATACATCAGTCGAACGCAACACCAACGGTACAAGATATGTAATGTGACTACTCTGAAAATCTGAATGTGATTTTAAACCAAATACACATTCATAATATGATACAATGATGTTAGTGTACATAACATAGCAGACTCTGACTGCCCTCCACTGTACTTAACTTAATGATGTGTAACCCATGTACACAATAACATCAATTTAATTCAATGAACATCTTTGATTTCCCAACCTATTAGTGGATTTCAATGATGTAACAAAGGGAAAACCAGTTAATTTGCTTAAGGTGTAATTTGAACACATCAAAGGCAACTGTTTCTCATCAGAGTAGATTTTAAACAAGCTTCACCAGATTTGTCATTTTAATAAAGGAATATTTGTATACCAAGAAACTTGACTCAAATTGAACTTTAAAGAATTTCCATAACTCTGTGTCTGTTTAAACGGACAATACTTTGTGACCAAGACTCCCATTTTGTTGTCATTACATAAGTTTTAGTACAACTCCCGAGCGAAACCCCACTCATATGATAGCCAAATATGGAGATGGTGTTATCAGAATGAATGTGTGTCTCTGTTGACAAGATGATCACACCCATCATCAAGAGTTTGGTCATAATCTGAGTGGGGTGCGGCAAAGGCTTTATGACCCTCCACGAAAGGTTGAAGTCCTGCTTCTCTGCGGGAGAACAATTCACTCTCAGTGATCGGCAGGAAAGCAGAGGTCTTCAATTGTTCCTCGGCTGGGATTCTGTAAAAAGACATTTTTTTTATCTTTCTTGTATTTGTATTGTGGTTAGGCAGAGATGTCTACAGCATTAGAAGTGACGGGGTTCTTCATGTGTTTGATCGGCTGGGTCCTGACTGGCCTTGCCGTGGCGAATGACTACTGGAAGATTTCTAGTGTTCAAGGGAATGTGATTATCTCAAATAGGCTCTATGAGAACCTGTGGCATGCATGTGGAGAGGACAGCACTGGGAAAGCCAACTGCCAAGACTTTCAGTCAATGCTTGCATTACCAGGTAATCCTTATCAGAAACCTATTCACACATTAATGTAGAAAATAACCAAGACACTTAGAACTTATTTTAATATGTGTGCCTAAATGTCTGTTATTGATGTGAGTAGTAAAAATTTACTTTTAGTACTTTGCCTGGAATTTCGGTGAGAGTTTTTGTTTTAAGATTATAGAGAATCACCTCTGTTTACTGTGTAGGTTGATTTTCCTTTCTTAAATATCAGCAGATTCTGAAAGTAATAAATGTTTTATGCATAATTCCAAAATATAAGCAAATTGAAGACTTCTTTTCCAAGATCAAAATACAATCAATTCATGAAAATGATACATAAAACTATAAATTGTTAAACATATTTTTGAGGGAACACAAACAGGTAAAATTATATAACATATACACAGGCCTGTAAATAGGTCAAAAATTTCCACACAACCTTTTATCTTTGGCGCCATTTTGTGTTGTAACCGCACAAATAACCTTGACTTGAGTCTGCGCACATTTCTTTTATTCAATTTTTCATAATGAAATGACAAAAACACTGCATTTGTAAAAGATATATTGGCAGATATTTGTAAAGTTCCTTGTCAAGTTTCATCTCATTTTATTTATTTATTTATTTATTTATTTTGTATTTGTTCCTCTGCCTTCACAAATGGCTTGCGTTCCATTTGCTGACAGGTCTCCTGTCATGAGCTGAATACTAAGAGTTGTCATGGTCTGTGTGGAAAGAAACGTTAAAATTTGTGCTACAAGGTAATCCACTATGGGTTACATAACGCTCCATTATGTCTAAGAGAACCAAAACAATAGCCTTGTTTCTATCCAAAGATGACATAGAAAATTGTATGTGAAAACTGGAATCTCTCAAAGAATATTTGCAAATATAGCATTTTTTCCAAGAGAAGAAAATAGTCAAAAGATTAGTTGATGTTGCTGCGTTGGGAGAAGGCCCTTTTTCAAATATAATAACTTACTGTGGTCAAACACGTAGACGCAACATAATCATGTCATCTAGCTTTTAGAAGTGGGAGACTGGTCTTTGTGAACGGAGCCGGTCAAGACAGTTCTGGAAGGTGATGATCAGATGTGAATGACAGATTTTAGGAATTCTAAAAACGATGACCATAACAACATTTCAGATGTTGTGCAATGAAATCGCTCCATTGGTTAGTCCATTAAAGGCGCCTCATTGCCCCCAGTTCATCCTACTCAGCCATCCAGGGTGTTTTTGAAATGACCACAACTCACTTCTAGAACAGCTAGTTCAAAATAGAATTCCGTTTGTGATTCCGTTGCGCTGCTCATTAAATCCTATGCTCAATTTCAGAAAATGTTGCTCCATTGTCTATTAATTTACAAATATCTTGCTCAATATTATTTTTCTACTTGATCACCACCTAAAGCATCAAATAGATTATTTGAAAATTTTGTTTGTAATTCTTGTTCTTTTTTGGAAATTTCTATAGAAAATATCAATCAAGAAAGAGCTAAAAAAAACAAGAGCTGCGGTATAAAAATACAAGACTAAAAAGAACATGACTCTAAAAAGCTCTAATCACACATGTGTCGGATGTTGTATTTTAACTGTTTGCATTTTGAAGGTTTTATGTTATAAATTTGAGAAGTCACTAAAGATGTCCGTCACGATGAGATGTAGAATGTTGCATATATAGCCTCTCTCACAACCTTGCTGATCACATGACGTTTCCTAATGGTTTTGAACATTTTCTTTCTTGTTTCTAGTTCACATTCAGGCTTGTCGAGCATTAATGATCATTTCCCTGATCCTGGGGCTTGTTGGCATTATTTTATCCTCCATGGGACTGAAGTGCATTCAGATTGGCTCAAAATCGAATGAATCTAAAGGCAAGGCAATGGTCATCGGAGGAATCATTTTCATCCTTTCAGGTACGTACAGATAAATTACTGGTTTAAAAACTATATCTATTTATTAGTTTAACTTTTTGTCAACATTGTGTACAGGTCTCTGCGCTATGGTTGGAGTATCTTGGTATGCTGGGCGGGTTGTGGCAGAATTCAACGACCCTTTTTTTGGTGGTGTCAAGTGAGAAGACTTTACACATCCTATACATAATGTGTTGAATGAACAGCATTTGGAGATGATGATAATTTCACCAATAAGAGGTAGAAATAAGAGGTAGTTGCTATTGCCTGATATGGTTTTATCAGTCATGTACACCAGGCATGTCAAAGACATTCCAGAAGGGCTGCAGGGAAATTTTAAACAAGTCAATATTTGGTGTGAGTACCACCTCTTCTGCAATTCTACAAGCTATTCTTAATTCTGAAGGAACTCAGCTGGTGGGTTGTTCCAAACATCTTGGGGCACCAACCACAGTTCTTCTGTGGATGTAACTTCTATCATCGTTCTGTCTCTTCATGTTTATCCCAGACACTATATGATGTGGGATCATGAGATCGAGAACACCATTAATCCTGATCATATCTCCAACTCTATCTACAGAAATACAGCCTGAACATTTAAGGAATTGCCAACATGCTCCTCTCTGTTTTACGCCTCTCTGTTTCATAACTGGGTTTGAACAGTGATGATCATTTTCAACCATCTGGAATAATTGGTTGATCGTACACAATAATATAATTCTACAAAGTCCCTGACATTGTGCAAGTGTACCAATAAGAACAGGTGATGGTTAATTTCAGGAGTCCATATGTACCCGGGTTTTTCTGAAAACCGTGCTAAACCCCACACCGTGTACAACAAAAATTGCGTTCAAACATGCAATAGTGCTTGCTGTTTGTAAAGAAATGAGTGATGGAGCATGAGGAAAACGAAAAAACTTGAATGTAGTTTTGTGGTCCAAGTTGAAGGATCCTGGAATTTGGTGTTTTTGGGCTAAATATTGACTGATGCCAAACTGGACAATTTTACAAACTTTTTTACAAAGTGTGTGGCTATTCAAAATGTGACAACCCACTGACGGGACATTTAAATTTACAAGCATTGGGAACGATATCTGGTAATAACGTTTCCTAATCTCTTCTTTTTTTCACACACTCTAACAGTTATTATTTGTAAATTGATTTGAGATTTTACTTAAAATTCCTGAAGAAAATTGCTGCTAAAGGTGAATCATTGGCCCAGGCTGTGGTCGGTAGTGCTATGGACAGTTACTGTTTCAATGTTTACTTTAATCCTGACTAGTCTCCCAGTTCCTGCCACTGAAAATCCCGCCATAGCTCGAAACTTCAGGGTCGGAATGTTATCGACCAGGTGATGAGCAGTCTCTGGTTTCCCTCAACCATGACCCTTGATTATAACGCCATGCAGTTCAATCTTTGTCACCTGTTTTGTTACACTCCAGATGTACATTTAAGGTTCTTTGGATATTTGATTTCAAGCTTTCTGGAGAATACTGAAGTGGCCAGTGAGTTCTTGTTCTCCTCTCTGACCCTGCTCCCTAATCGCTTCATTTAGAGGCAATGGGTGAGGCCTTGATAGTTCCGAAGTTCTTTCGTTGGTAAATGGAGGCCACTGCTCTGTGGAGATTGGGACCTTTTCTGCCGCCTTATCTTTGCTTGATACAATCATGTCTTAAAGGTCAATAGACATCTACTTTCTCTTCTGTCAACTTGGAACCTTATAAAACACAGGTTTGTGCCTTTCCAAATAATGCCTCATCGGCGGAACTTATTAAGCTGTAGAAACATCTCAGTGGTGAACAGTGGCTGTCTTAGTTTCTGACTTTAATAACTTTTTAAAAATCTATTCTGAATTAAGGCTGTAACCAGTGCAACGCTTCCATTTGTTCCTGGATTCGCAGTATTATATGACACTTTAAATTCACAGAATCAGCATCTGAGGCTGTAGAATTGTACTCAAACTGAAAGTTGTAAAAAGTACTGCTACTGTGAGTTTACCGTAGCTCTCTTCTGGAAATCTCTAGGGTGTGGTTATGGAGAGAATGCTTAATATGGCTGCACTGTTTGCAGGTTTGAGCTGGGATCGGGTCTCTTCATTGGCTGGGGTGGTGCAGCACTCTGCATCTTGGGTGGTGCTTTCAAGTGCAGCGCTTACAAAAGATTTTCTAAAACCAAAGACAAAGGGTAAATATCACGTTTTCTACCGTACCACCCTTTATCTTTATTGAACTTTACATATACTTTCATTTCCAACTCATAAAATGTGACATTTTAATAAATAAGAATAAATGTAACGCTGTAAATGTGTTATATTTTTTTAACAGGGCATACTACCCAGGAGCGAAGCCACAGACGATTTATACCGCAGCTCCATCTAACATAGATAATCCTAAAGCTTACGTCTGAGATTTCACTGTTTAACAAGGCTGAACTGTTTGTTACGTTGATGTTTATTTGAGTCCATTATGTTTTTTGCTACTTCTGGGGGGGTAGAAACGTTTAGTTTTTGTGATGAATGTAAAAATCATTTTAATTTCGCGGCTGTGGAACTTCTGGAATTAAAAAATACACTGATTTAAAATGTTTTATGGCTGTGGTTCTTTATGGTTAAGTTTCCAGTATGGCACTTGAAAAAAAAACCTGCTTCACATCACCTGGCACTAACATTGGACATGTGGGCCTAACACAGTCCATGTCTTGGCAGAGATTTTTAATTTGGCATACAAAACATTAACCTGTTGCGGTACTTGGACCAAGCTAGTTAATAGATATTCATTATTTTTGAATACATTTAATCTTCCTTGCAATTGTTCTCTTGAAGAAGTGATCATTTTATGAGGCTTTTTAAGGCCACCTTCAGAATGGTCCTCTCTAGTTGAAAAATGCCAGGCAGCATAGAGGTTTGAATGAGAAAAAACTGCAAACCCTATTTCCTCCATATTTGCATCAGCAACACTGCCAAGGATAAAATGTACAAGCAAACCCAAAAGCTGTCGGGTTGATGTGCTCCAGGCAAAAGGATCCAAACAGGTAACGCAAATCACAGTTCTTTATTGAGGAGAAGTAAACATGTTACAGTCTTCAAACGAGATGACTCAAACAGCAAACTCACAGCAGCAAACCCCAGGGCTAGTTAACTAAAGACGAGAAGCCTCCAGATGCAGGGGCAACAGCAAAGACACTAGCAGAAGGAGAACTCTATAACCGATGACAGGTGATAGCCAGGCACACCCGCCCTAAATATCAGAGCTTGGTTCACTTTGTTTTCAAGGCTGTACATATGGATAGATATTGGTACATGTTTGTTGAGTATGTGTCCTTTCTCGGTACAATTGCATTACTACAGTCAAACATGGTGGTGGTAACATTATGCTTTGAGGGGTATTTTTCTGCTAAGGGGAAAGGACAACTGCACTGGACAGGGAAACTTTTCCCCCTGGGTTTTCCAACAGATTATGATTCAAAACAGAAAACCAAAGCAGAAGTTTATTTTGGTCCAGGAGTGGTGGTTAATTTGTCCATGAAGAAGGTCCTGGGCCAGGAACTTTTTTCACCACTTTGCAAACATAATTGCTGTGAACTCTGTGAAACTTTCATGGTTTAAGGCTTTATTTGGTCCATTTTATGGGTAAATTACATAATTTTAGCTTATTGTAGGAATAAAAGGGATACTGAAGCATCTTGTGAATATTCAGGTTAAATACATTTAAAAAAATAAATCTTAATCCTGGAGAAAAGTTTTAAAGAAATGAATATCCTACGTAAGGCTTAATAGTGTGTGCGACCTTCTAAATTATCCAAATCTGTCCAGGGTAAAACATTCTGAAATTCCTTGTTTTTTTTATTGTAATACAATACAATCTGCAGGTGAGCAGAGGTGTGTGGCTTGATTTTGATCATAACTTTTTCTGCTGACAAAATATTTTGGGTTTGGCATTTTGTTGACAGCCCCTTTGCAGACAATTTGCAGGGTTTGACACTTTGCAGATGGTTTGCTGTGCAGATACAGCAATGTATTTCAGTAAATATTGACGATGACATATTTTTACAAAAATAGCATTGTAGCTTGTCTATGGAGACGAATGGAATTTTTGGAGACAAATTTGAAAAGTGAAATAAAATCAACTGAAAATTATCTGATGAATGTTATTGTTGGAATTATTAAATAAACTGAATATTTTGGAAACAGACTTTGTGAGGTGAATATTAATTATTGAAAATTTTAACAATTAAAAAGATTGAAATATTCACTACATAAATATACAATTATGTTAAAATGCAGCGCACAAAAATGCAAACCCTGTAAATACAATGCCTTAAAATGTAAGCACTGTTAATTGCAATGCATTTTTTCCCAGTTTTGTAATTCAACAAGCTTATTATTTCAAATACTTTTGGCATTTTTCTTGTTCCATACTTGTCTGCTTCTTTACACTGATTAAAAAATAAGAGTCATTGGTCTATGAAGAGCATTTGGGGTAATAAAAAGAGAAAATGTTAATCTGCAGCCAAGATTGCTGAACTCTGCTGTGGCCACCCAGATAATCTGCTGAATATTCAACTTTTGCCTGTCTAGGGGTCCGGCTAACCCACTGGTTTGACGAAAAGCTGTTTACACTGTCTCTTTTGTCCGCTTGTTTCTGTTTTGTTCTTGAATGCCGCCTAGTTTATTCCTGCTGCAGCTGTATTGTGTCATCACGTATCATAATGCTGTTAATCACGTTCCCTCTTCTTTTATTTGCTTTTTTTCTGAGTAAAATCCATCAGAAACAGATAACCAAGAGTCGCTTCAAATAAAACAATAACAAAACCGCCACAAGTTCAGCACTGCCCAGGAATGGTCCAAAACTTTGATGACTTGGATCTGCAAAGAATGAAGGAGAGATACTACCGGTACACATATACTGTACCTAGCATAATAGACATGCTCCAAAATACTGGTGTGACTGGCTTGCCTGTGTGCTCTTAGAGTGATGATGGCTTGCCCAGAAGAAAAACTGAGCTATTGTCTGAGAAAGAATCTAAAGAACTTTTTGTTTCCAACGAAAATGGAAAGCAATCTGGAACATTTTAAATGTTTAGTAACCATAACAACGTAAAAACCAACACGATGTGTTTTCAGTGGAGGGATCAAGTGTTACTGCATAGCAAGAATATTGCTTATAACTTATTTTTACATGCTTGTAAATACACCCTAAACCGTGCTTCTGTTGGAGGAAGCTGAAGGTTTGATGTGGCACTGTCAGCCTTTCATGAATTGTGAGTGGGACACAATTCTTCTAGAGATGTTTGCAACCTGATGGTCAAGCCCTGTCAAATTTTGTGAGGGGGTTGGAAAAAAATAAAACTAACATATATATTTTTTAATTCCAACAAATTTATTTTCAAATAAACCATAAACTATATTGACTAGCTGTGGGTAAACATAAAAAATCTGCAGGATTTCCAGTCAGGGAAGTACTTCTTTCCTTCACTGTCAGATCAATAGTGTCTATATAGTGTGGTCTAACCAATCTAGCAGCTTCGAAGGATTTAGTTGGACTAGACACCAATGATCTGGACAAGGATTAATAAATGAGGCTGAAAGAATAAATGAATAATTAAGAATTAAAAACATGAAATTAAGAGCCGTCACTCAATTGTCTATTTAAAAACAATTTGAAGTTTATGAAACTTATTACATTTTATTAGGAATATGTGAATGGTCAGCTTGTGTCAGAGCTTTCTTTACATGTGTGCATGCGCTATAGCGAGGCTGGGAATAATCCGGAGTGATGTAACACTTTCTTCATGTCTTTCACTCTGGTAATCCGTCCTGAGCTTCCACTGCTGACGATGACAGTCTGAGATTAATACAGAGCCACTATCAATGATTAATACTCCCTGGTGTCTCCTGCTGTCAATAACTTGTCTGATGTATTCAGTTCCATTCAGATACAGTGGTACCCCGAGATACGAAATTAATCTGTTCCAGGGTGGCTTTCGTATCTCGAAGCAAGTTTTTCATGTAAAACGCCTAATCTGTGCAACAGCTCTCAGAAACAACAGTATAAGTAGATGAAAAAAATGGAAAACCAGAGAAAAATCAAGTAACATTTCTTCAACCCTTAAATCTACACAGTGTTAATGTAATAAATGATAATAAAACAGAATAAAACACAAGCAAAATATGTAATATGTACATAAATGTGAAACCTTACCTTGAGAGTGTCAGAGGAGGTGAAAAGCGCAGAGAATACTGAGCGTGTGAGAAGGGATGGAGAGCGCGTCACAGGGTTTCTCTAAGTTGCGCTACAGGACAGCATTTTCCACGTTATAAACGTTATTTCTTTTACGACACTTTGACTCTAACATTTGTTATAGCAGATTATTATATAATAATCTATATTATATGTAATCTATAAATAATGTTTCGCTCAATTTAAAACTGTTTTAAAGCGTATCAGCCCCTTAAAGCACACTTTCTTCAAAGTGTGAAATAGAGCAGAAATGTTTGTTATTGCTCGTATCTCGAATTTTCCTTTGTATCTTGAAACAAAAAATTCCCCCCGAGACCTTTCGTATCTCGAACATTTTGTAACTCGAAGCATTCATATCTCGGGGTACCACTGTACTGTTTTTTTTTTAGGTATTTAAGCTACATCCCATTTTCCTCACTTCAACACCTCTTATCATTACTACATTACAAGGCTTCGTCTGTTACCATATCTTATGGTGATATAGGAGATCTTTTATGGTAGATTGAATCAAAAATGCAAACATAGACTTTCCAAAACCAAAAATAAGTTTGTTTATTTTAAAAATAGGTTTTATTTGCGCCATTGACAACGTCACACGACTCCCATTGTATTGTCACGGCCGGAAAGGGCTGATTTCCCTCCCCTGGAAGTGATGCACTATCCACAAAACGACGCCTTCTCTTCTGATATCTGGAAACGAATGCGCGAGAGTCAAACAGAGGGAGGGACCAAGCACTTACTTAAGTATATTTGGCGCAGCCTGTAAAAACACCTCACAATCAAACAATCACGAGAAATGTTTTAAAAACAGAGCGGGGTCATGTGTGCCGGACTGAAGCGCAAGACCAAAAGTATTATCAGAAATGTGAGCATGAAGTTCTTTTTTTTATCTTTTTGGTCCAAATAAAGCGAAAAGAAGTTCCAGTTGAACCAAAACCACTGTTTATATCGGCTGTCTATGCCTTTGTGACTCCTTTAACTTCACATTGCTCTGGATGTGTTTCTTTCGTTGGCTGCAGACGATCACAGACATTATTTCAGTCAGAACACATTTCACACTGCACGACTGCGCCTTGCTGACTGATCCAGATCCAGGTATAACGTGTCCTCCAAACGCCAGTACAACATCCGTCGATGTAGCTTTATAATACTTTGATCGCTCAGTTTTGAAGTTACTGGTAATGAATCACTCTATTCTCCTCACATCTACCGTGAGCGTCAGACAGTAACTTTGCATACAAGTCATGAATATGCAAATCCGTAACCAATAGTTGGTAGGGGTTACGAACCCATAGGGGAGTAGTTACGAGGTTTTCCTAATGAAAATCTCAGCTCATTTTTGGAACAATTGGGCTAGAAAATTATTTTTATTAACTTTTTTAGTAAAAGAAACACATTTCCCATACAATTAGTGAACTACATAGTATTAAAAATAAAAAATGAGATGACCCCTTTAAGACTGCAATTGCAATAGTTCCAAACTAGAATCTACATCCTGTGATGTGTTCAAAAACTACTCTAAAATTAAATGAATTTTAGTTACCCAAAATGTTTGGTTAATTGTCTTCTTTTGGGTCTAAAAAATTCTCTCTCAAAATCAACAATTAGTTGAGTTGCTTTGAACTCCCCAATCTCCATTCCCATCTCTCAGCAAGTAAATGTCTGGGTGTCACATTAGACCCAACTTTGAAATCTAACATAAACTTGATTGGGCTTTTTTTTTTTACTTCAGATACATCTTTCGCCATCGCCCCTTTCTGTCAAATAAAGCTTTAGCAATGCTTTTGTATTTTCTCACATTGACTTTTGTTATTCTCTTTTTTAATGTCTGCTTTCCAACAAACTCCAGCTAGCCCAGAACACCGCTGCCAGGTTCATTTCAAACACATGACTCTGATCACATGACCCCTGTCCTTAAACATCTCCACTGTTTTCCTATTCACATTTGTAAATAATTATTTTCATGAACAAATCATTAGATGGAAACGGATTGTCGAATTTAAAGTTCACTGTTGCTCTTCCTCTCTGCAAATTGTGCATTCGGGCTTTTAGCTTCCTGGAATCTGCTTTATCTTGTTTTTTTTAATTGTTTTTTTGTTTTATTTTATTTTCATTCTGTTTTTCAAGCATTTCTTGAGCTTGTCAACAATGTGTCAGTCCCCGTAGTGTTCCAAGCTAAATTGCTTTCATCCTCTCATTCCATCACCCTCTCCATAAGTGCTATTTAGATAAGTGGATAAACAGTGCTCACAGACAACTTTTAGTATTCTTTCCAGAATGAAAATGGTGGCTTCGAGAGAACTCTGTGAATGTCCTTGAGTGGCCAAGCCAGAGCCCAGACATGAATCCTATTCAGCTCATCTTAAAGAGTTCCGTAAAGAGGCAAACAGCCCCAAAATAATGTGACAAGCAAGTGGCGACAAATTCAAATAGACAAAAAATGTGTAAAAACTGCAGTTCGGTGAATATTCTGGAGATGCACTGCAGGTTCTCTCTGGATTTGTCAAATGTGAGTTGTTTACACATAGAGACGACAGTTCTCTGCATGTGACTTGTTCCTAATGAATAAAGTCTCGCTCCTCATGCAGCGCATTGTAATCTCCTTCAGTGCTGACCAAAGCTAAGCAGTCCAATCGGCTCATGCTTTTGAGGAGGCATGGCTCTCCATATCATAATCCATCTGGAGAATGGGTGAAGGGGATTGATATAACACTGACTGTCCTGATTGGATAACCAATGCACATCCTGTGTACAAATACTTGATCCTGCAGACCCTCGATACTGTGCTTTTCTGTCACTCAGCAGCAATTCTCTCTAACAGGTATGACACTTATAACTTGAACTTCATTAAGATGCATGTGTTTTTGGCGGGAAGTTGGATATAATGAGTACATTTAATCAAAACAGTAATCAGTTGATTGTTTCGCTACTAAACAACAGAATTTCCTTCAAAGTTTTTAGTTTAGATTTGAAAACTTACTTAGTTCCTAGCAGAAAAAGATTCTTCTGGTGTCTAGGACTTCGGCTAATAGTTCTGGGACATTCATTATTGTGTAGTACTATAAAGGGGGAAAAAAACGATATTTTCTTTGTCTTTATGGAACATCCAGTATGTTCTCGTAATATTTAGTGGAAAAATATTGTCATCTTTTTTTTTAAAGATTATTTTTGCTAGGGATGCACTGAAATGAAAATTCTGGGCCGAAAACGAAACCGAAAAATTTAGATGCACTTGGCCGAAAACCTATACCAAAATGGCTTCGTTAAAAAACATGTTTAAAATATTTAATTATTGTTTGTATTAAAAAAACTACAAATTAATTAAGATATATGATAATAAATAACAGTAATAAGGCTGTTTAACAAAAACAAAACAAAATAACATTTCTTTCTGTAACAAAATTGTGCAAAAAAAATTCTAGCTGCTTTTTTACTTCAATTTTAAATTACTGTACACAACAACAGAGCACAAACAGAAGAAAAATAATTTCTTAACTTTGCTGTCCTCATCTGAAACTTTGAAGTGCTTCCAAACCATTGACATGCTCCGTGTTTGATGTGTAGTGACAGCGCGAACGAGATAGGAGGATGAGAAAGGCTTGGCGACAGTTTCGGCTGTTATTTTCGGCGCTTTCTTTCAGCCAAAACCGATAATGCTATTTCGGCCGAAATTTTGGTGCATCCCTAATTTTTGCATAGCCTTTATTGATTTTTTTTTTTTTCAATTAACGGAGAGGACAGTAGAGAGAGACAGGAAGTAAGGAGGAGAGAGAATGGGGTGAAATGGGAAAGACAACAGGCTCGGGACTCAAACCTACGCATCCACACATTTGTCCAGCGCACCATCTATATTATGGATATATTATGACATTTTGAAACACAAGTGAACTATGCTCAGAATGTTCTGCTGATGTTCCAAATAGCCTTTTTCTAATATTTGCATGTGACCAAGAAAGAACCAATAGGGAACTTCCTTAAAAAGCCACATGAGGAAGTGGAACTATTAGCTTCATCACTTTAATAGCATTTTAGTATTATGTTCTCAAAGTTCTGGATGCTCACAACAACTGGAGAACTTGTAAGGAACACGGAGAAGGAAAGTATAAAGTAAAAGATTAAACCAGGTATTGGAGGCTTGTGCTTGGTTGAATAAACAAAATATTTAAAAAAATCCTTTTTTTCTATGTTTACCATGGTTCTGAGTTTATTTTTGCAGATCAAAACTGAGTAATTGCATATTTTTATTGCATAATTGCTTAAAGATTAGTATTGCAAAGTCCCTTGGAATTATGTTTAATTAAGAAGAATATAATTGTAAAGTGTAGCTTTTTACACTTTGGTCTTTTGTCACAAGTTGATAACAGGAGTAACGTGTGTCTTTTTTTGTAGTCTTCAAGTCTCTAATCAACAATGAGCCCAAAAAATGTTGTCTTCAAGAAAATATCTAAAGACAAGTCGGTAAGTTAATCATTGAAATCCTGAAATGCTTATTATTGAGTTGATAGGAAAGTGACGTTTTCAGAACTTTAATTTTTTACTTGACTATTGCTCTGGGTTTTGTGGCTGTAGGAGCTTTAGTTAATGCTTTTCATTCATTGATCAGGTCGGGGTGTACATGGGAAGGAGAGACTTTGTTGATCGCGTGGACTCTGTGGATCCTGTAGGTGAGAGAATGTTTTTAAATCTAACATAGAGAGACTAGGTGCCGATGCCAACCTTCTACCAATCTAAAAAAATATGTATAAGTAACATTTTTGTGCTATGCTTCAAACTTGAGCTTTGGTACTTGGGTTGGACTTTTTTTGTGTTTCCCATTTGATCACTCTTATCAATATTTTTGTTTTAATTGAATGAAATTAATACAAACTCTGAGAATCAGAGAAAGAATAAATAAAATTCTCAAAATGAAACTTTTCCAATGAGTTTATTTTATTTTTTCAAAGCCAAAACTCACAAAACCTCAGTCTTTCTGGGAGGAGTTTGCTTGTCCTCCCCATGTTGCATCCTCCATTCTCCAAATTTGCCACACCTACAAAACCACTCTAAATTGGACGATAAACTGCAATAAATTGGTGATGTGTCCAGGGTCTGTGTGTATTGGCCTCATCTGGAAGCTGAGGGGTTGACGTTTTTTTAGTTTGTGAATATTTGAATGTTATTTATGTGTAGCTGAAACAAGCCAACACTAGCATCTACAAACAAGATGAAAAACAAACTGTTGTGTCTGTTTGTGGATTTAATTTGAGCAAAGTATATCATATATTGAAGTAAAAATGGACGGCTAATTTAGGAGGTAATGAGGATAGGCAAGTGGAACAGATGAACTATTGCTCAACACCAGCGTTGTTTTCTCTTTTCCAAACAGACGGTGTCCTTCTTGTTGACCCTGAACAGTTGAAAGGGAAAAAAGGTCTCGATGAAAATTCATCAATTTCAAAATGTAAAAGTCATAAGATATATGTCACTGAGACTTCATGTGCTCTTACTGTGTCCCTGTAGCGTACGTCACATTGTCCTGTGTGTTTCGCTATGGACGTGATGATATGGATGTGATGGGCATCGCGTTCAGGCGAGAGATTTACATGTCTACACGGCAGATTTACCCGCCGCTGCAGGATAAAGAGCAGGGCATTCTCACCAGAATCCAAGACAAGCTCCTGCGCAAACTGGGGGACAATGCCTACCCCTTTTTCTTTGAAGTGAGTCTCTTCAAATGTTCTTTTTTTAAACACATTTAGAGTTTGTGACCAAGAGCAACCTTTCTCAAATCTGTGCCTTTAGTTCCCTGATAACTTACCCTGCTCGGTTGGACTACAGCCAGCCTCAAAAGATGTTGGAAAGGTATGTCAAAGTCTATTATAGATTTATTGCCCTTTAACCCTTATGTGTTGTTTGGGATGTTTTCAGCCACTTCAGGCTGATTTTGAGTTTAAATTTGTTTTTCCGTTTCATCAAATTTTTTTTGGGGTGACATCTTATTTCTACACATATTTTCAGAAACTTCTTTGAAATGTTTCAAAAACTAATAAATGAACTCCGTGGCAAATTTCAGATCAATATTTATTTTTGCATAACTCTACCTACCTCGTTTTTTTTTCATCTGAGATTTTTACCTTTTATTTGCCAAGATCTTACACAATGCCACTAATTTTGGGAAGTATTCATTCATTCATCTTCTAACCCCCTTATTCCCTTTTGGGGTCCATCTGCAGCGCACATCGGGCGAGAGGCAGGGGTACACCCTGTATAAACAGGTCACCAGTCCATCACAGTTTTAGGAAATAAAAATACTTATTTTCAATATAAAAAAATTTGTAACATTGGCATTGATGGATTTTTTCGCCTTTTTTTTGTAGCACCAGATGTTCTTTTTTTTCTACCTCATGAAATTAAAGCTAACATTGATTGTTCAGAAGAGCCAAGAAAGGTGTTGATGTACAGGTCAAATAGATCCACAGATGAAGCCCTCCACACTGCCGTGACACCTGTGGAAGAACTGGGGAAAACTCACCTGAATTTAGTTACCAAACTTAGGCCTTCATAATGACATCTGTTCATGATCACCGGGGTGACCACAAATTAATATCCCTTATTTCAGAAGTGAACAATAGTATCTGGAACTACATGAGGAAAGACTCGAAAAGTTGTTGAGATTGTAAGATAATTTTTGCCTTTATTATGAAACGATGGGACAGTACTCTGCCGAACCACACTGTATGCGTCAAGCTCCCTAACCACTACACCACCGGAGCTTGAAGAGAGCTGACTTTTGAGTTCCTGGGCACACAAATTGTATTCGGGGATGCACAATGCAAGCAGCTATACTTCAAGAGAGCTCTCACTCTCAAAACCTACCACTGTGCTTTTATCATTGCTCCACAGAGAGCATGCTGACTCAGCAAAGTTCGGCAGCAAGTCCTCGGAGAATGATCTCATCGGCATATAATTATCAGATTATAATTTTAAGGCAAAGAACAATTGGAAGAACTCATTTCCCCTCTCTCTGAGATTATAGCTCTGTTAGGACAGAGCACTCGATTAAACGAATTAGTTTTCATTTCGACAATTATCACAGACATCATGCTTCAGTTTTGTTGTATTTCGTACAGTGTGGCCTAAAAAAGAAAATTAAAATTTGCTGAGACTTTGTAAAGCTTAAACCCTAAACATCCTACTGATTCTTGCTTTTGTATTAATAAACTATCAACCAGTTGGGAAATGTTCAAGATTGCATGTTTCTAAGAAAAAAAATCAATGATGCTTTTCATCTAACAGCGATTTTAATAAATATTGTGTATTTATCTTGTTTTTCAGCACTGTGCTGTTGAGTTTGAGGTGAAAGCTTTCTGTGCTGAGAGCCAGGACACCAAAGCTCGCAAACGGTCAGTTCAATCTGTTCAGATCTACCATGTTTTACTTTGATACATGCCTTTTTAAAATCAACTCAACAAATTTAAAGTCTCAGATGTAAAGTTTCTTCAGAAACATACTAATATATGCCAAAAATGTTCAATATTAAGGGGAAAGCTAATTTCAATCTTTTTTTTTTTTTTTTAAAGTTACATTTTTTATTATATTAGTTCTCTACAGAAAAACGTATCAATCAATGGACCTCTTCATTATGGGAAAACTGATAACGACGTTATTTTGTTCATAATTTAAATAACAAATATTTGAAAGAATCATTCTTTGCATTTGGAAAAATGTTGCACCAACTTGTTTACGATACTTTTCAAGATATGTTTATCCTTGAATGAAACAGCATTTGGTGTCACGTTCTTATTTTCATAACCCTAGGTTTACAAAACCGTATTAAAAAGGATCATGGCTCTTTTTATAAGAAATACTAATGTTGTGAGGAATACACTGATAACTTTGTTCTTGGGAAAGAATATCAATGAATAAATTCATTCATTCCGAAATGAGAAAACTACTAATTACCTCTGTCTGGGGTTGGAGAAGGATCCTGTGTCTAAGAAAATAGAGTTGTCCTACTTGATCCCATTCATCCCCATCAGGAGTTCTGTGCGTCTAATGATCCGGAAGGTCCAGTATGCTCCAGCGAAACCTGGACCAGCTCCCTGTGTGGAGACCACAAGAGACTTCCTCATGTCAGACAAGCCTCTTCATCTGGAAGCTCAGTTAGAAAAACAGGCAAGTCCACCTATGCCCAGCCTTTCTTTCTGTTATCAAGCTTTACTTGGATCAGTTTCAAATGAACAATTCTATTATTTTTGTGACTCTTCTGCTGAAGACTTATTATCATGGAGAACCAATCAACGTAAGGGTGAAAATCAAGAATGATTCCAGCAAAAATGTGAGGAATGTCATCGTATCTGGTGAGCTATGGTTGAACAAAGTTGCCTAGATTCTTTTTATAAACACATAATTGCATTGACAAAATGGTGACTCGAGACCAGCATATTTCAATCACACTCTGTTGAGCTAGGATTAACTCAAATTTAAACTCAGACATTTTCATTATGTTCCAAATTCAGTCAGTGTTTATGTGTAAAAGTGCACACCCAATGATTCAGAACCCTGTGATTGTCTTTCTTATAGTGGAGCAAATTGCCAATGTGGTGCTGTATTGCAATGACAGTTATATGAAGCCGGTGGCCCTGGAAGACTCGGGGTGATTGTTACATTCTGATATTTAAACATGGCATGGTCAAAAATGTCATGTAATTTAAGAGTTTGATTTTCTGCAGGGACTCTGTTGATCCTGGTGCAAAACTGGACAAAGTCTACACTTTGCTCCCCCTACTGGCCAATAACAGAGAAAGAAGAGGCATTGCACTGGATGGGAAATTAAAACACGAAGACACAAATTTGGCTTCCTCAAGCATGTTAGTCCCCATTATTGGCTGCATTAATAGTTTTACACATCGTTCATTAACGCAAACCTAACCCTTCTTTAATCTCCTCAGCATTAAAGAAGGCGTTCTGAAGGAAGTTCTGGGAATCTTGGTGACTTACAGAATTGTTGTGAAGCTTGTTGTAGGAGGGTACGTATGTAACAAAATACAATTCATGGTGCTATTACAATTCACACATCCTTTTAGTTATGACCTCAATTATCAAAACCTTACAGTAGTTGTGTTTACTTAGTTGAAGAGTGTAATGAATGGAGATGCATTTCTAATCTTAGTGTTTGTGCAGCCGGTTAACTATATACTACTGACTAACATTTGTAACCAGTGAGATCACCAACTGCTAGTTAGTCCATGTTATAAAATTTTAGAAACCAAATTCAAATTGCACTCAGTCTTAACATCTAGGTCATGGTGAGGGGCATACATTTCAGTCCCCTTCTTCAGGGAATGATGGGTTCAGACTATGGAAACGTCAGAGATCTTTCCATGAAGAACAAAGGTTAGCAACTAAAAGCGGTTCCAGATTGCCCGATTTTAGCCCCGATATTGAGTCGCAGACAATCGCATGGGACTGACCAGGATCGCAGGTTGATCAGAGCTCGTGCACAAGTGTGTGAAGTACCAAAGACGCTCTGCGAGAGTCGCAGGGCAGTCGCAGGCTGGTCGTGAGATATCTGGGATGCTAAATATTTGTTGCTGCCGGTGAGTCAGTGTGAAATGTGTTCTGACTGAAATAATGTCTGTGAAAACCTGCAGCCAATGAGAGAGCCACATCCAGAGCAACATGAAGATACAAAAGAAATATAAGCCATATTTTTGGTTCAAATGAGGCTTCGTTTTGGTCTGTTCGTACCTAAAAGATGAAATAAAAAGTTAAAAATAAAATTTTTTTTTCCTTGTCTGCCACATAGGGGAGTAGGTGCTTCGTGTGAGCTAGACAGTTTTGTTATCTTCAGGGGAGCAACCACCTGACGAGCACGCTGATATTTTTTGATAATAAATTTGGTCTTACACTTCAGTCTGGCACAAGTGACCCCGCTCTGTTTCTACTTTTAAAAAATGGACAAAGTTCTCTTCGATTCCAAAGTCTAAACTCGTGCAGTGTGAAATCCTTTGTCGCCAATCTGTCGTGCTGTGTGAATTCAACACGACTGAATGTTGTTCCAGACAGTCCTTCTGTGACACGACTGCCATGACAATCGTGCACTCTGAACCTAGCTTAAGACCTATCAAAACCAGCACAGGTTCTATTTTTGCACTAGGCCTGATGTCTAAGACCCTATTTGCAATGGGAGAGGCAATGCCTCTTTCCTAAGGAAGAACCCTGACCGATACCTGAAACCATCACTAAAACAAAGACGTTTCTTTTACATCAAATATCATCCGTATGTGTATTTTATATATTTTTTTCTTCTTTTATAGGATGATGGGATCCAGGTAAATGTTTTGCTCTTTGAATAATAAGTTCACAAATCACATTCAGTTTCAATCATCTAAACCTGACCATCTGGTTTTTTTGTTTTGTTTTGTTTTTTATTATTAGTGAAGTTGGCGTGGAGCTCCCGTTCCAGCTTATGCACCCGAAGCCGGAAACAGGTATTTTTATCATTATATTTTATCATTATGCATACATTTCTGACAATTTCTTGTTTTGACATGGTTTCTCTTTTTTGCAACATAAAGTGAGAGAAAGGTCAGTAGAGGTTTTGTCTGTTTTTTTCCTCTTTGTCCATCCCTGCTGAATAAACACAGTTTATGAAAAATGCAAAAAAAAATTACGTCCGCTAAATTCAGTTACCTCCAGTGTTTGTTTTTTTTTTTTACCAAATCAGAACTTTAGGTGCTACAAGTAAATGTTAAAATATTAAAATCATTCCAATTAGAAGCTGAGTGCTGTTTCTGTGGCTCTAGTTCTGTGCCAAGCCTCATGTAAGAACAACTAATAGTCTTAGAAATTGAGCTCTAGATAAAGATGGGATTTGGGGACAACGTAAGTAGTTATTGGTCTCCCGCCACATAGGAATACGACAAAATAAGAATAAGGATATGAAATCCTGCTCAGCCATAGTACAATTATTGTATACTATAACGTAAAAAGTGTTCGCTCATCCATTAAAAAATCTCCAAACGTCCAAAATCTCCAAACGAGATGTTCCAAACACTTCCATAACTGTTCATTGTCAGGCATGCAGACTGTTTTTGTGAAATAACAGGCATCGTTCAGGTAGAGCTGGGCGATAAATCGATTTTATCGAATACCTAAACTCTGTGGTGTACATCGATGCACTTAAATTAAAATCAGTTTTTATCTTTAACTTGATAAATTAAATGTTGCCCTGTTTCCGTAGAATGTTTGTTCACCATCTGAGCTTCCGTAGAATGCACACAGCCCACTTTCTGCCCCTCGCGTTTCCCATATTTAACTACAGAAACAATAGCAGCAAACAGTAGCAGTCGTTTTAACAGAGCGACTCAACGTTACTCTCTGACACAGATTACGGATTGATGTCGGTCTGCGGTGACGACTGCAGGCAAGTTTATCTGATTGCGGCTTGTGGTAATTGTGAGGGGCAGGTATGGATCGAGCTGTGATTATTGGTCAAATAACGCCCCAGTGTACAGTACAATGAATCTGATCAATCCGCCCTTGTGTAACTGGAAGCTCTCAAAATCACACGGAATAACGCGAGGAGTCAACTGCAACTAATAACTGAAGACAACGTGACTCAAAAAACACAGGTTAGGGTTCAATGCTACTGCTTCATTTGGGTTGCAGCGTTGAAGCCACCAACAGCAGGGAAGAATGATTAAAGGGGCATGTATGGCCTGGGCATGCATGGCTCGATCCATGCCTGCCCCTTTTACTGCATGCTGCAATCAGACCCCTTCCTCTGAGGCACCAGTGTCGTGCCCCTAGGACATGTGTAAGGTTTCTTTACCCCGTTAGATTTACCTGCCCTTACTAACATTGAACGTTTGCTTACCGCGAAATCACGAATAAAGTATTGTAATGTAAAATCAAACATATTCGTTCCATGTATGTTTCAACTATATACAAGCCCTAAACTTACAGGAAATTAATAAATCAACTGTTTAAAGGAAGTTGACCAACGGTGTTTGTGCACATGCGCACAACTGGTCTGCAGTGTCATCGGAGACGCCTTTAAGTATCGCCCGTCCATTCGTTGTTATTAATAAAATAATGAAACATGTTGTATTTTATTTAATTTCAATTTAATTTTATTATCATTATTAAAGTTATTGTTTGTTTTGAACATCTTGCTGCTTTCTTATCAGAAACTAACTAGACAACAAACCCTTTTCCTAATAAAAATGTAAACTAATCCTGTGACCTAAATCTTCAGATCTATGTAGTGCAGATAAAATTCATCTCTGTTGCTTTTATTTGGATTTGTATGTTTCTTACCTTTTGTTATGATTGTTTTCAGTGAACTGGAAGATGAAATGGTATTTGAGGAGTTCAAGCGCACCTACCTGAAGGGGATGACCGAGGATGATGACGACGGAAACATTTCCCCTGGAGAGCATTGAGAAACTGTAGAAGTTTTGTAGAGAATCGAGGACACCTATTTAAAGCTGCTCATAAAGCACTTGTCCTGTAAAGCCCATCGCTGCAACGTGTTTATCCAGCATTCACTACAGTTTAACTGCCTGCAATAATAATGTATAACCAGAAAGTTGCAAAACTGTGACATAAAGTAAATATGTGAATTGTAAGTAAATGTGTTGAATTTTATCCCTGCTATAGGTGAGCCACATTGGGTAAATTACCCTTTTGGTGTTTTTGAGCTTGTGGAATTCAGATTAACTGAGGATGAAATAAAGAAAAGCTCTAAAAAAGGTCTTATTATTTAACTAAAGCAATAATTAGAAAAGAATAATGGCTTTTCACATTACACCCGATGTTTCCATTGACGTACTGGCTTAAATCTTCCATTGGGTCCAGTAGACAACAATGTGCATGACCACAGAAAGCCAAGTGAGATACACAAATGCGAATCACACTACGAATAAGACAAAACTATAATGCTAGATAAAAAATATCTATTACTTAAGCCTACCTGGGTCTTTTAGTCTGGTTCACATCTGATCTGTCTTCTTCAGGTTTAAATCTCCTTCGTTCGACACATTACTTCTCTCTGACGTTAACGTGTGCAGTCTATGCACTCCGTCCGCACTGGGTTCTTAAGTTCTTTTGTCACGTGACCGCACCTTTTATTAACCAACTCAATATATGAGCTGAGACCCGAACAGATTACTTCTTTTCCAAGTTCAATGCCGAAAACAGAAAAGATTTGTTATTTTTTCGAGTCCTTCGGGTCCTTTTGTCATTAATGTTGAGCAGGTTCTACTTGGAAAACCACAAGGATGTTGCGCATGCGCCACTGAATAAATCCCTCTCCGACACGACTCGTTCCTGAGGAAGAGGTCAAGTCAGTTTTTTCATTCATTCAACTTCTAACCAGCTTATTCCCTTTTGGGGTCACTGGGGTCTGCTGGTGTCTATCTCCAGTGCACATCACGCGAGAGGCGGGTGCTCACCCTGGACAGGTCACCAGTCCATCGCAGCAAATGGTTTTCATTGCACTTTTATAGAGATGTGTGTAGAATAGAACAGCTATAGTTTTTTTTTTTTTTTTTTTGCAGAGTCCAGTATTTAAGTGACATGTAAGGGTCTAATACTGATTATTTTTGTAAATCCATTAAGTTCAGTTAAGGTTTTAGAATATTTGTCTTGCCTCGTGGCTTCATATGGCAACATGGGTTTGAATACTGAACTGTCGTCATTTCCCATCCTTCCCCCTCTACCCACTTCTCTTCCTGTCATGATACCGTCCTGTCCTTTCCAAATAAAGGCAAAAATGGCAACAAAATTACAGTGGTACCCTGAGATACAAAAATAATCCGTTCCAGGGTGGCTTTCGTATCTTGAACATTTCGTATCTCGAAGCAGGTCTTACATGTAAAAAGCCAAATCCGTGCAACAGCTCTCAGAAACAACAGTTTACGTTGATAAAAAAATTTGAAAACCAGAGAAAAATATTTCAATCCTTAAATCTACACATTGTTAATGTAATAAATGATAATAAAACAGAATAAAACACACGCAAAATATGTAATATGTACACAAATGTGAAACCTTACCTTGAGTGAAGCGATGTGTCGGAGGGGGTGGAACGGATGCAGAAAATATTACGGCACTATGTATGAAAGTTAATTTTCTAAAGCTATTTCACGAACTATGAACACCAACACGATTTCAAGCACAAGAGCAAACTACCGAGAAGGCAGAGAGAGCGCTTCTGAGAACGCGTCACAGGGTTTCTCTAACTTGCGCTAGAGAACAGCACTTTCCACGTTATAAACGTTATTACTTTTACGACACCTTGACTCTAACTTTTGTTATAGCACATTATAAGTAATCTATACATAATGTTTCACTTGATTTAAAACTGATTTAAAGTGTTTTAAAGCGTATCAGCTCATTTTAACATTGTCTGCTATGGGAGAATGGAGCGCCAGGACCCGGAAACGCAGCGCGACCTTAGACTTATCAAGCGGATAATAGAGCAGAACTGTTTGTGTTTTTCGTATCTTGGAATTTTTTTAGCTCGAAGCGAAATATTTCCAGCGAGACCTTTTGTATATTGAACATTTCGTAAATCGAAGCATTCGTATTTTGAGGTACCTCTGTATCTTTAAAAAGTTTTATTTAAGAATATTTAGTTAACTCAAGCCACACGTTGTAGACCAGGGGTCACCAACACAGTGCCCGTGAGGACCACATGAGTCGCCCGCTACCTGTTTTAAAAATAGCTCAAATAGCGCCACTTTCCAGTGCGCTGAATTTAATTAAATTAAAGTTAATTAAATCAAGTTAATTAATATGACTGCTATTCTTTTTTAAATGACACTTGCACGTAAGCTTGATGTGACACTATATAAATTACAGATCAGTATGATGCGCTACGATGAAACAAACAAGCAGCGCAGTGAAAATGAGACGACTGACCCAATAAAAGATTCGGGACGAATGCGAGGTAAAGTTTTTTTTTACCTCTGTGGAAGGAGCGTGTGTTTGTCTCATTTGTGCGACAACTGTGGTGGCGGCGGCCAAGCTACCAACTATCCACAAAGCAGCGCACTGAATACAGAAAAAGCAGCGAGTTGCTTTTACGTCTCCGTCTTCCGTCCGGGGTGGGTATGCGCCTTCCATCAGCGTGGAGCACTAAGACTAAATATAAAAATAAAGGGTTGCATATTAATATTTATCTGTGTACTACCTTGTTAAATCAGTGTTGATGTTAATTGTGAGAAATAATTCACATGATCAGTGTCTTTACAGAGATTAATATCTTAATTATAATAAATTCAGAAGAGGGTATCAAAGTGGAAGCCCTTTGCATTAATCAGTACCCAGGAAGTAGCTCCCGGTTTCAAAAAGGTGAGGAGTACAGGTGAGGCCCTGCCTCCTCCAACTTCATGTCCCTGCTCCGAGTACACAAGGCCTAATTATGTCACCTCTAGCAATGAAATATTACAGATTAACAGCGAGTTTAAATAATGTTGAATTTTTTACAATTTTAATCAAATCAAAATGATGCACTGCAAAAACTTGATAAGGCATGAAAACAGATCATTACAAAATTCAGAAATGAAAAATAGAAAAATAGCTTCAAATCCAGTTCTTTGTTAAAAAAGAGGTAACTGTACTCTAAGCTGAGTGGTTTGACGTGTGGGGGCAGACGGCATGAGACTGTGGACTCTCAGTAAATAGATAAAGTTAGTTATTAACTCACTTTCAACAGAACATTCAAGATTTATTTTTCTTTTTTTAATGGTAAATAATGATTTATGCAGACATTTTGATTAAATGGCAGTTCAATCTTGTACACATGTAGGCTTTGCTTGTTTAATAAAAGAAGGATAACATATTCTAAGATGAATTCCTAGTATGATTGATTCTGAGTGGACTATTTGTTCAGTGAAAAGTTTGTTTTAGGTTTAGTAGCTAAATGCTGCACATGTTACCAGTTCTGTCGGATGTGAGACGAAGGAGAACGTAATCCTATTTACAACAACTCAATGTACTTTTGAATGTAGGTCTGAGGAGAAAGGTGAAAACTGCTTCTAAGTACTCCATTCCTTTTCTAAACTGTGGTAAGAAAATCTTTTGATTGTTGCTGGGTGTAAACGTTTTCCTGATCAATAACATCCAGGTTTTAATTTGACTTTGAGGTTTAACTCCAGATTTATGATTTACTGTGTTCACAGTGTTTTTTGCCATCATGAAGAGTCTTTTGTGTTTTTCACTTCTGGTTGTGTTTTGGATTGATGGGACTTCTTGTAAATCAGGTATGAACAAAAAGGGATGTAAGAATATCCTGCTACATTTGGTTTGTAGTGGTTACAAAATTGTGTTTATTTAATATTTTTGGGACAAACAGAGAAAATTTTAAGGTCACATTGAACAACCCTCCAAAAATACTGTTTTATCAGATATTGGCTGATATATGGTTTTCTATGGAAGTCAAAAAACGCCATGCATAAAAATATTTTTTCTCTCCTGTTTTGTCATGATCATGACCTTTCCTCAAATATAGAAATACCAGTACATACAAACGTAAACAAGAAAAATAAAGAAATAACACAAACTACACACATGGACAAAGTTGTTGGTACCCCTCAGTTAAAGTAATAGCATTTAAAAGTAATGGTTGATTTTGATTATTTAATTTTCAATAAATTTTTATTTATTGTTACTTTTGTAAGTTTCAAGTGATTTCAGTGAGAATTGTGGGTTTGTCCTTCTTGAGGGGTACCAACAATTTTGTCCACGTGTGTAACTTTGTTTTTCTCCCTTCTTATCTTCTCTACCTCATTTTCTATTAATTAATTGAACCTCTCTGACCATTTCTCTGGTAGGTCTCAAGAAAAGAGCATTTGATCATTTATGATCCATAAACTATGCTTGGTCGGCCCCTGGTCTATGGAAGTCATAATCGTGACAAAGCAACTGTTGCCATGTCCAGATTTTTAAGCTCAGATTTAAAGAATTATAATTTATGTCGAGTTCCATGCAAGTATTTTAAAATATCTAGCAGGAAAAAAAACATTTCATTAGTGTGGTATTGGTGGTGTTGTCCTCTTACCACAAGGCTGGAAGGTTCGATCCCCACCAAGTCCATTCTACTGTTGTGGCCTTGGGCAAGACACTTCACCCGCAGTGAATTGTATGGATGTGTGTGTCTGGTGGGGTGTGTTTGGTGGAGGGCAGGATACCGTAGGCATGAAATGGCAGCCACATTCTGTCAGACTGCCCCAGGGCGGCTGAGGGTTACCAAGGTAGCTTATCACCAACAGTGTGTGAAGTTCCCCATATCGCGTCTCTGTAAATTCTACTATTACTGGGTATCGATGCACATTTACGGTAAGACTATAACCAATTTAATCCTCCAAATGCTTCAGCAGAAACCTATGGGTGACCTCACAGACACTATCTTCATCGTTTTATACATTCTATGCTAGTACATTGTTTTTTATCAGAACGCATTTACTCAGCATGGCGACAAGTTCATTGTAGGAGTCGCCCAACACGAAGAAATCTGGCCCAAAGACATGGCTTCTTTTGTAATTTGTAATAAAACAAAAGGCTGTACTTAATTGTTATTCTTTAGCACTTTACCATTCGGCTGTCATTTCCTTGAGAAATGTATTTAGTCAACTATGCCTGAAGCTCAGTTAAATAATTACATTGCATTTCATGACTTTCATTTTTTATTGTTTATTAACTATAAACCAATATCTTTTAAAATACATTTCTGTTTGCAGTGTTCTCCAGCAGCTCTAAAGCCCACGAGCTCCTACGCTCCAGAAGAGCCAATACTTTTTTGGAAGAGATCAAGCCCCCATCTCTGGAGCGTGAATGCAGAGAGGAGATCTGTAACTTTGAAGAAGCACATGAAATCTTTCAGACCAGGGAGGCCACGGTTAAGTCACTTCAGCCTTCTCTTAAGTCTAAAGATTTGGTTTCACGCAACTTCCTTTTTGAAATTCAGGCCAAAAAAGTGACAAAAGATATTTGAAAGACTATGTTGCGTCCAACAACCTGCATCATATATTTTTCTATGTTATTTCTGAAACCTAAATGACGGTTGTGTACCTTTTATCCTGCAGCTGGAATTCTGGACAGCATATAAAGGTGAGTTGACTCTGTCTTGATGAAAAGCTCTCATTATGATCAACCTCATCAACATTCTTCATCTCAGATGGAAACCAGTGCGATTCAAACCCGTGTGTTCATGGGAAATGCATTGACCTCCTACAAGACTTCTCCTGTATCTGTGACCCAAAGTTTGAAGGGAAACGCTGCGATCAACGTGAGCTTCTTTCTCTGTTTACATGATCTAATCTAAAATCCTCTTAAGAGTGAATGTGTGAGTAAATGTGTGTGTTGCCCTGTGATGACCTGGTGATCTGTCCAGGGTGTACCCCTGCCTAAAGTTCACTGGAGATAGGCATCAACAGAACCCTGTGACTCTGAATGTGGACATTTTATTACCAAAAATATTAAATATATATCAGTGTAAGTTCCAGCCAGGTTTTCTACCGCGTTAACTCATGCCATTTTCAACTTTCAAAATTTCTTTTTTAACTTGATTTAAAAATAAAACAAACGAAAAAACAAACACCAAAGGTATAAATTATTAAGTACAGTGGTACTCCGAGATACGAATGCTTCGAGTTCCGAAATGTTTGAGATACCAAAGGTCTAGCAAATAATTTTTTGCTTCGAGATGCGAAGAAAATTTTGAGATACTGAAAGGGGCTGATACACTTTAAAACACTTTAAATCAGTTTTAAATCGAGCGAAACATTATGTATAGATTACCAATAATGTGCTATAACAAAAGTTAGATTCAAGATGTCGTAAAAGAAATAACGTTTATAACGCGGAAAGTGCTGTTCTGTAGCGCAACTTAGAGAAACCCTGTGACGCGTTCTCAGAAGCGCTCTCTCGAGTGCGCTCGATACTGTCTACACTTGTGCTTGAAACCGTGTTGGTGTTCGTAAATCATGAAATATCTTGATAAAGTTAACTTTCATACGTAGTGCCGTAATGTTTTCTGCATCCGTTCCACCTTCTCCGACACATCGCCTCACTCTCAAGGTAAGATTTTATATTTGTGTACATATTACGTATTTAGCATGTGTTTTATTATAATTTATTACATGAACAATGTGTAGATTTAAGGATTGAAGAAACGTTACTTGATTTTTCTCTGGTTTTATATTTTTATGAACTTATACTGTTGTTTCTGAGAGCCGTTGCATGGATTAAGCGTTTTACATGTAAAACTTGCTTTGAGAAAAGAAATGTTGGACATACGAAGGCCACCCTGGAACGGATTAATTTCGTATCTCGGTGTACCACTGTATTCCAAATGGGTCCATCTTAAATAACTTATTTAAATGTTTTATACATTTATAATAAAAAGATGGGTGCCATTTGTTTCTTTTTAATAACCCTCTTGTTATTTTTTGATGCTCCAAGATATCAAATATGTAAATAAGAAATTGATAGAACTCACCTTTGCTCTTTCTAGGGCCTTCTAACGATCCAAGAGATGCAACTTCCTGCTAAAAAACTTACATGGATATTCCACCGTTTTTCAGGAGGGGGGTGGGTTAGTGTAATAGGAGTGAGTAAAAAGCTGTGGACATTAATAAGATGTTTTTTTTCCAACAAAGTATAGATATTTGTGTAGATTTACATATCAATGTTTTAAATCATTATATTTTATGGTGAAGTGTAGCACCAGAGACTGAGGACTGTCTCGGGAAGAACGAGAGGGAGTTAGAGGTCTGTTCACAAGGTTTAATACATGATTTCTGGAATACAGAAATCAAGCATTCCTTAGTAACAGCATAGGTTTCTCATTCTTATCCATTCTTTTCTTCGGTGGATCCGGTACGAATGGAGATCTGGGAAATGACGCGCAGGAACGTCGACCCCAGGGAAGAAGACCAGGAATCAAGGAGAGGAGGTAAGTGCAGTAGTTTGTAACTTCAGGTAGGTATAAAGTCCAAGGAAGTCAGCTACTGAGGCAGACAGAGGACAGGGTGTGTAGGCACCAGCGTGGTTTTAAAGGAAGAAGGTGAGGTACTAGAACTCCTGTGATCGCGTGTTGGGTGTGTGATGAGCTTTGGAGTTGGATCAGGTGTTAAGCTAACAAGCTCATCACTCGCCTCGTTAACCTTGACACTACCCCCCCTCCATGTGCGGCTCCTGATGCCTCTCACGACGTCTAAGACAACCTCGTTTCCTAGGTCCAAGTTTCTCAGGGTGTTCTTGATGGAAGGTGAGTAGCAGGTTGGGGTCCAGGACTTCGTTTCTAGGAATCCAGGCTCTCTCTTCTGGATATATCGGGATATATTGTGAGTCGAGGATTTCTCGATGAGGTAGATGTTAGCATTTTAGAGTTCAATAATGGGTGGAGGAGGGGGTTCGGCTGCAGGTGTTTCATGATATGTGGGAGAGTGACAACGTTTGAGAAGTGACACATTAATGATGAATACGGTACCTGGGTGGTAGCTGCAGCCGATACATGACCTCGTTGATGACTCGTTCCACGAGGAAAGGTCCATTGTGTCAAGAGTTCAGCTTCTTACATTTGGACTGTAGACGCAGATCCTTGGTGGATAGCCAGACCAGGTCTCAATGTTGGTATTTGGTAGCTTCTAAACGTCTACGGTCTACGAAGATTTTGTTTCTCAATATAGTCCGTTGTAACTGGATGTGAGCTCTCCCTTTCTTGGAACCAGAGTGAGAATAGAAACGCAAGGAGGAAATAAAGTTGTTGGAAGCGCCCTAGTCTATTAGGGCAGAGACAGAGGCACTTTTGTCGATAGTCACTGCTTGTGTGAGAACTTTGTTCAATGACATAACACTGATAGCAGCACTCATCGCTGGTCAAGGTGGTCGAATTGGGCATCGTTGAATATAGTAGTCTTTTTCTCACAGTACAGACACAAACCATTCTTCATCCAGGAAGGAATTCTACGCTGTCTGGTGTAGTTGAGCTGCATGGGTTATGGTTCTGTAGAAGGAATTTCAAAGGAAGCGACTTGGCAAACATTGATATGCCCATAGAATTTCCCCATGACGAGGTGGACGTAAGGTTTCGTGCCCACAGAGAACACGCAACTGGTGGTTTAGTGGATGTTTCTGGAAGAAGAACGAAGGAGGCATCCATCTTGAATGACGCGGGGTAGGTAACGAGCTCATCACTCGCCTCGTCAACCCTGGCAGGGATATGCTATTTTTCAGTGGTTTATGTGGATGTTTTAATTGTTCTAGCTTAACTTTTGCAATAACGATACTATTTACTATGCTTATTTTTATATATTAATTCCCATGGACAGAAATGGCACCCATTCTGTGGATAATGGCACCCATTGCTCAAATGTGTGTAAGATTCTTTCAAATCATTTTGAGTCTTGTTGACATAGATCTGTGCAGGCCATTAGAATATTTTTGATGCACAATATCCTTATAAATAGTAATGGTTCATCAACAATGTTGATGCATGAGTTTATGGTGTTATAATCTCAACTTAATTTTTGTCTGAACTTAATCAACATATTTGTATATCAACATTAAACTGTTTTGTCAGAAAATCTTGAATTTCTAGTTGAAACTTTACAAAGATGACTTTGTGATTACACACCTTGTCTTGAGAATCATGGTCACATGATTGGCTTGATCATTTCAAGTTTTTTTTTTCAGACAAAACAGCCACTAACTGCTCCATTAACAATGGTGGTTGTGATCACGAATGCCACGAGAAACGGGATGTGGTTGCTCGTACATGCAGCTGTATCAAAGGGTATCAAATCCATGACAATTTCAGAAAATGCACAGCTAAAAGTAAGTGGCATCATTCAGCTCCAAAATTATAAGCTAACCAAGTTGAAACTGTTTGTGAAAAAACTTCCATTCAGAATGAATAAAAAGAAGTCACTTTTTTGGCAGGACAACCATTTAACCCTGGAATAAAAAAGTATTTGACTGGTGTCTTTGGTATTGTTATTATTTACAGATGAGGCATCATGTGGTCAGATTCGGATTGCAAAATCTTCCTATAACAACAAACGTATTGAAGGTCTACAGCCTTGGGTTATGGGAGGTAAAGTCGGCAAAAAGGGAGAAAGCCCCTGGCAGGTATCTTCATATTCAAGCGACTTTATTGTCATTATACTGTATCAATGAATAATGTCATTGAAATATAACGTAAAGGAACTTTAGGAGGAACATGAGACCAAGTACAGCCGTTTTGTTTGTTAGTGTGATGGTCCCGTTTGGGTTGGCTGCTGTTGAAGTCTGCACAACAGGAGAGCATGATCTGAATAAAAAGCACCCCAACCCACGGCATTTATCTTTTAAAGCATGTGATCATATAGTGGAACAGAAAATAGACAAAACTAGCATCAATTACAATGGGAAGGAAGAATAGAATAGGATCAAGTGTGACATTTCTGACAAATAACATTTACTGACATTAGAAAAAGTTACATGAAGAATTATAAAAACACATTGATAACACAATAACATGTTCCTCTGTGCTTCGACCAACAAAGGTTCCTGGCCTTGTGGTAGTAGCCACTGATGCCTCCAAGTAAAAGCGGGGCTCAATTTAGGTCATTGGTGGGTCACTGGTTCCTGGCGCATAAAGGAGGCCTGTTGCAGTCAGATTTGAACAAGGTCCAGAGTGGTCCGAGAAGGCTTGTTTGTTTCCCCTGAGAACACCTATTTTCAGCGTTGTTTATCCCGTCAGTGCTTTCCCAGGAAGTGGTGCAAATATGTGTTTCCCCAGTGAGCCTTTTAGCACAGATTTTGGGCAAGGTCAGGAAGAAGTTCTGGTTGCGCCATATTGGCCCCATAGGGCTTGTTTTGCAGAGCTTCCTTGTCTTATGACAGTACCTCCATGGCCTATACCCTTAAGATTGGACCTTTCCTTTGAAGGCTTTGACCTCCTGGTCCCATCCAGTGCCCTCTTGGGTCCTCTGTAGAGTACTGCGGGGACCCCCCTTTTTAGCCCCTATAGTCAGTAGAGCTTAAGCACTCCTGATGGAGTAGGCCTCAATAAAGAGGGTTGGTGATCTCCCGGTTTCTATAAATGAAACCTGCCTGCAATTCGGCCCAGGCCATTCTGACATGGTGATAAAACCTAGGACTGGGTTTACGCCCAAGGTTCTCGCTGTTCCCTTTCAGGATCAGTTGCTAAATCTGCTGGCCCTTCCTGAGAGGAGGAAGACCAAACACTACAGTTGTGTTGTACAGTAAGAGCTCTGAGACTCTATGTGGACTGCACACATGGAATATGCAGTTCAGAGCAGCTTTTTTCTGTTTTGGAGGTTAGTAGAAGAGAGCACTGCATGTCTGGACTTCTTCAATTTCTGATCAAAAGTTCTATAGACACTCTTCTCAATTTTATAGAAATGGAATGCCCCAAAGGCGTCTAATGGCTGATCTAATCATGCTCTGGTAAAAACAACAATAATAAAATATTTGTCATTTTTTTAGGCTCTTGTACTAAACCATTTGGGCCGGTTTCATTGTGGTGGAGTTCTGATTGATGAATACTGGGTTCTCACTGCTGCTCACTGTCTGGAGACAAGTGCAAAGTTCAGTGTCCGGCTGGGTATGTAAGACATATGTTACAGAGGCTATTATATTGTGGATGTGGAAACAAGATTCTAAAAGTGCAAAAGGATCCAAAAAGTCCAATAAATTAGTATATATCCTCCAGTCTCCATTGTCAACAATTGGAACTACCAGGCCAGATTGCCAGGACAGATGTAGTATTCTTCACCAGTGTGTATTGCAATGATGCATCAGTCAAAACAACGCTCAGATTTCAAACAGATGATAAATAACTGGGAGATCCTCCAAGTATTCCGTAAAAAAGCAATATAGTCCACATTTGAGGCTGATTTACTCTCTAAGGTTTTTGATGTTTTTTGGATGTATCTTTTTAAGGCCTCTGAACGTTTAATGGAACCAATTTTGGGCTTTCTTGGATAATGATTGGTTAATTATAGTAATTAGTAATCTATAGTAATTCTAGACCTTTTTCATCTATTAGTCACAACAAATTTTAGAAACAACCCCAACAACAGTTTATTTTCCCAATGGAATAGGAGAATCCTACTCGGTCAGAGGCCATTTGCGGAAAGATTCTTTCTGTCATCTTTGATCAAGTGATTATTACAGACCCTACAGGACCCTAGCTACCATCTCTCTGAATCTGGATAGATTAATATATATTTTCTGAATTTATACAACTTAGTCCAAATACTAATTTACCTTCTTCCTGTTTTCATCCAGGTGACTATGACCGGTACAAGACAGAAGGTAGTGAAATTACACTTCCAGTCAAACGAGCGATAACTCACCCTGATTACAACCCCATTACTGTGGACAATGATATTGCTCTGTTGCGATTGGCTGCTCCAGCCACATTCACTACCTACATCCTCCCAGCATGCCTTCCAAGCACAGACCTTGCAGAACGGATGTTGCATCGCAATGGAACAGTGACAGTAGTGACCGGCTGGGGCAAAAACAATAAAACATCTCATCGCTTCAGTTCCACTCTCAACTTCATTGAAATCCCCATCATAGACAACAAAGAGTGTTCCAAGCACATGATGAACAATATCACCAGTAACATGCTCTGTGGAGGAATAGTGGGGCAGGTGAAAGATGCCTGTGAAGGGGACAGTGGTGGGCCTATGATGACATTATTTCATGACACGTGGTTCTTAATAGGATTGGTGTCCTGGGGAGAAGGGTGCGGGGAGAGGGACAAACTTGGCATCTACACCAGAGTGTCCAGTTATTTGGATTGGATAAACACAGTTCGTCTGGAGTGGGATAAAGTCTAGAGCAGGGGTGTCAAACATGATTTTGGAAAGAGAGCAGGGAGTTCACTGTGAATAGGATTACTAATGTAGCATTTTAATGAATGCTACATTTTTAATAATGAATTGCTTTGCAAATAAGTTGCTTTTAACCAAGTATTTAGCCTCGCGTGTTTGCGCCTCGCTGCGGTGTGTTAATATGACAAGTCTATTTTTTCTTGTGGAAGAATAGTCTACGTGCCTCTGATTTTGGTTTCCCCGTTAAATGACGGTGATTCGTTCTGCTGGAGGCAAACCCGTTAACAATATCATCGCTGTTGTGCTGCTAAAAGCTTGTCGTTTTTTAAAGTGAACTCTTGTCTTAAATCAGAGTCAGAAAACAAAACCGTAAATTCAGTAGAAATGTTTATTTTATGCTATTTTTATTTAAAACTTAAGTGTAATTGACATTACAAGAGAGTAATTCCATCTAACCCACTGTTTAGTTTTGTAGTTAAACTGGGAGCTCAATATGAAGAGTTTCAATATTTAAGTGAAAGGTTTGTTCCTGGATTCAAGAAGCACATTATAATTTTTTTAAAAATGATTTTTGTGGAAATATTTGTTCATCAAAATGTTTTACTTTCAGAATATGGTTCTTTGCTGAAAAAATAATAAGATGTATTTAATGAATGAATCAATTAAGGCAATCAATGAATATTCTACATGATTTGTCTGGTCCCACATTCATGCGGCCCGCGAGCTCAAATGGGTGTGACACCCCTGGAGTGATCTATAAATCCTTTACCCATGCCTTACTCTCTTCTTCCTTTGACAGAAATGTGTATATTATGCCCATAGCCCTAAGTTTGCAAAATAAGGAAATTACACAGTTTTGCCGGACCCTTTGATGGGATTTTGATTTTCTAGACTGGCTTAGTAGTTCCCTGATTGGTGCAATATGCTTATGTGAATTTCACCTGTATGAAACCAATTGAAAGATTACAAGTTAAATATTAAAATATTGACAGAATGTGGTGGGTTTTTTTCTCGTAAAGTGAAACCAAAGTACAACCTATAGTTTTTTTTATTATTATTATTAACCGTTGACAGCGTTAGTAATGTCATTCTAGATATGGATTGAGATGCATCATATCTGAGGTTACACCTAAGTAGTTTGGGAATTAGTATTTTAATTCTTTTCCTATGTATTATTCGTTGTTGGGGAAAATGACAAAAGATGCCATCAGTTTACTGGGTTGTTGAGCAGTAAATCAAAGCAGTGTATGTTTCTCTGTAGCTGATTAATAAAGGCATTATCAACATTTTGTATGTTGTAATCTTCCATGAGCTTGGTGAATCAAACGGAGATCTGGAGGTGAGTATGACGCTGACAGGTGAGTAACCACCAAGCATGAAACAGGGGAGAAGAAGCCCAACACAGTGTTCAAGTCTACGATGGAGATTGTCCACCAACTGGAGTAATCCTTCTGAGTCTTGAGATGGCAACACAGATCAGTAGGTAAACTCACGTAGCACTTGAGAGAGAAAACTTGCAAGGGAGATCAGATGGGAGTGACTAGTGAGTAACTTGTTGACGATGCAAAGGGGGTGCTGGGTAATGCAGTCTTTTACAGGAGAGTCCATGATTGGAATGGGAAAATCAGATGTGGTTGCAGGTGATAATTTTTGGGATCACGGGTTGTGTTACAGGCTCTGACATTGGATCTGCCAGCCTTACAGTTTAGGATAGTTTAACAAAAAAAAACTTAAATAACTACCACTTACAACCAAAGTACAATTAGGTGCTCAGAATCTGATAAGACTGTCTTTGTTATTCCTGAAATGCTGTGGACATCGAGACCAAGACCCAGCCGAGATCAGAGAGTACAGAGACCAAGACCAAAGTCATGCTAAGCCGAGACCCTCAACACTATGGCTTTTTTTTTTTTTTACTGCAAACTAAAGACCTTGTTGTAACTTTGCAAGTTACTGCACTCTTTTTCTCTTATTTTCCCCCAATGAATCCGTCACTTAGGACCATTTTATGAGAATTTGGTATATGTCAGGAAGACACCCATGTTAAAGATGCCCATATTAAATAAAATGTAAAGGTATTTTAAATTACTGGTTAGTATGGGGGTGTTGGTTTCATCCTACAGTTAAACAAGGTTCTCATGGTAACACAAGAGGTGATGTTAGTTTAAAAAAGTTGTTAAATAATGAAAGTTTTCAGTGTTTAAAAATATTTTTTATTTGATGAAAGCACTTGCAGTCTGCTTTTTGTTCTTGGATTAAATCCCAAGTGAATTGGTTCTGTGACATGACCAAGACCAGTTTCGGGCACTACAACACTATAAAAAAATACGGTAAAAAAAAACCCCACAAAAGGCAGTTAGTAAAAGAATATTTACTTGACATATTTTTAGATTATACTGATGATATTCAAGTCATTTTCACTCTTGTGGCTTTCTGGCAATTCCTGATTCTACAGATTTGTTGCAGACTTTAACAATCTTTTGGAAGGACTGTATTTCAGGACTCGATCAGAGTGATTGATTTTACATGAGGGTAAAGCACAAACAGAGCTTTTATATAATGACATTCTATTTTCTGTCATACTAAACACCCTTTCATAACTGGCTTTGCTGTAGAGAATGCACATAAAGGTTTGTTTAGTCTTGACATGTCACTTAACAGGCTCCAGAATCTGTTAATTTTGTCGCAGGGGAGCTTCTTGCTTCCACCCTCTGTCTATCCACTTTAACACAAGTGTTTGAATATCGCAGAGCAAAACCGTGCAGTATTTAATTAACGGGCGACTGAATCACAACTCTACTTGTCCCTAGACGTAACTGTTCCAAATCCTGCTCTTTTTGGGAAAGTAAAAATGCAATCACCTTTAAAAAACGATTCACATAATTCCTCGCTTTTTGGCCGGTAAAGTCTTCTTAAATCCACCCATCTCTCTGATTAGTTCCAAGTTTATTCTTGTTGTCACCTTTCAAGATGTGCCACTACAGCAGGTAGCAGTTCCAGCGAGGCTAGTGCCAACTAAAGAGGCACAGAAATGCTTTCTCAAAAGTAATACAGAAAATTTACGGAAAGAAGGGTTAAATACAATAGTTTCCTGGACAAAATGGGAGCCTTGAGTTGTAATTGACATTTAGGCAAACTCCTGGACTGGAACAAAATGTTTTATTACTTTTATATCAATGTAAATGTCTGATTTCAGATAAAGTGGACCTGAATAATACTGTGGGAGATCCATTGTTTCAACAGGGGAAAAAGAGGCTATACCTTGGTGAGGCTGAAGGCGACCATTCACTACACACACTATGGTTGGCCAGAGCTGTGGAATCTGACTCGCCTTATTTAATGCCAGATTTAGACTTTATGTTTTTTATGTTTTAAGCGTACTGATGTATGCATACAGCTCAGTTTGCTCATCTGACAGGATACAGGCGCAGCAGCATTGGTGGGTGGTGCATGATGTGTGAGTGCTGGTATTTGGTGACCAAACACACTATGTGTTGGCTTTGTCTGGGTTTTGTTTCCCTCATTGTTTCTTTTATTCTGGCTGCTTCCTTTCTGTGTGTTTGTGTTCCTTCTGTGTCCTTCTTTGTTCAGTTTATTTAGTCAACGTTTTGCCTCCCCACAGGCTTTTTGTGTTTGTTTATTACTTTTACTTTATTACTATTAATAAAGGCAAGAGTTTACTCCTGAGTGTTTGTGTGTTGTGTGCAATTGAGTTCACTCTCCTGTTTTTCAGATTAGAAATCACTACCTTGCACTAGAATTTCAACAAGCAGCCATTTAAAGGCTGTTCTCAGATGGGATTTCCCCAATACCTTCGTCAGTGTTATGTGCAACATATGAGCCGGAGTTTCCAGTGGTGAAAGCAACACTATAGTTTATTTCTGGATGCTGAGATTCCCTGAGGTCTAACTATGGAGTCATAATACAATTCTACAAGTTACTGTGTATTAATCAATCAATCAATCACCTTTATTTATCACATACATAGTCCTTTTTTATCTCTTTGAAGCACAAGAAGTTTTGACCTGCAGAATAAGATTATGCTCTTCACTAATTTGAGTTCAGCATTTAGTACAAATGTTCTGTATAAAGGAGATGCCGTTCAATGTTCCTTTGGGAAACAACATTTGAAATGAAAAAACTGTAAGTCAGTGTTTTTCAACCAGTGTGAATTTTCCAAAATCAATATGGTTTAATTGGTTTCACCCTGAGTAAATAGAAATGTAAATGATTATAAAATATAATTTCTTTGTATTTTTACTTGCAAAAAAGGTTGAAAAACACTGCTGTAAGTTGGTACTATTGGGTACTACTATGGTCACTTTAATTGGACTTCATCATTATGAAGGAAATCTGCACATCCCGTACCTCCACAAACAACTAGATGGTAAGTATTTTCACTATAAGTCACTATTAAACAGCACAAATCGATTCACAACAAAATAATGACTGTATTCAGATCAATTACATTGTTTGTAGTGATGTAAGAGCATAGAAAACTCCAATATCTACCTCATTGTTTATAGATCAAGCCTGAATATTGAAAGTGCAATTGTCTGTTGAATGCACACAAATTATGGGAAAGCCGGAAATGGAAGAGAGTTGTTGCATGGGACACAAAATCCAGTGTGACGAAGAGACTAAAGTAAGAGTATGGGACCATTGGAGCGTCACTTTCTAATAAATTATTTGGACTATGGGATTGTATTGAAAAATCGTATCAAAAGCTTCAAGCATGGCATGAACAAATCTGATCATCCAATGAGAATTATCAGAGTATGTGTGAAACGTCATGCCATTGTGTGCAGAATAATACACTTTGTGTTTGCTCTAGTGGTCTTGTGGAAATTGAATGAATTATAAAGAATAAACTAGATAAAGGAACGACAAGATTCCATTATTTTCTGCTTGTGATTTTCGCTTGTAATAAAGCTAAGTGACCCATTAAGTTAAAATAGTTCCCGTATTTTTCGCCGTATAAGACGCACTTTTTCTTCCCCAAAACTGAGGGGGAAAAGTTGGTGTGTCTTATACGGCGAATGCAGAG
>SRMA01025364.1:71875-144764 GCA_007224835.1 Danionella cerebrum
AAAGATTCCTTTAGTCCGACGCTGGTGTGTAGTAAGCATGTGCATTTTTAAACCTAGAATGATCTCATCTGTTAGAAAATCCAGAAACCTGTGAATATTGAAATGTCAGTCATGTTGCTGTTTCATTTAGCTTCAAAAGACTCATATTATTACATTTTACCTACATTTTAAGGCAAAATCAGTTGAATTTAAATTGGTGGACTTAAATAAATAAAACAAAGTGAGAAAGAAAACAGTTCTTGACCTCTTTAACATTTAATTTTCCCCAGTATGCACCGACTTTATGCAATAATGCACAAATATGTTCTGTCTAGTAATAATGAGGATACTAGGTTGGTTAAAGGGACTACAGAACAATTCTCTTCCCAAGAACCAAAGTCCTGTCTTACACATTTATATAATGACAAACTGCAATAAGATACATCTTATTCATACACTAGAACAGATATAAGAAACAGAAGTTGATTAACTGGATAAAAAAAAAGTCAAGAAAGAAGTCCCTATTAATTCACAAAAATTGGGTTAGAGCTAAAAAGTATTTTTACTAAAGGCAAATATCCCAATATTATTTGCAGAAGGCATTAAAGTGTTTTAACAAGTCTGAACTGCCATATCCTTATTTTATTTTAAAGTCAAGTCACACATTACTAACTCCTCTAACCCTGACTCTGTTGTATTTGAAGCTCTATCCCACACAGCATTCGCTTTATTAAAAATTAAGTCTATGTTAAACAAGCGTAAAAAGTCATCTTTAAGATTTACATTTACATTTATGCATTTGGCAGACGCTTTTATCCAAAGCGACTTATATTTGAATGAACATATTTTTTTTCTGTCAGTTCTTGCTTTCCCTTAAGAGGTGGGATAAGAGCAGCAGGAGCTTGCTTATGACTCTTGACTCTTTTGGTCCCTTTTTAAACCCTTGTTGCACTGAGCCGAAGGTGGTGCAATCTCACCAGTTCTATACTGACAGTTTATACACCAACATTCTTCAGTGCTGGAAACGGTTACTGTGGAGGATGACTGGAGGCTGCTCTTGACCGTCTGATCTTCAGCTCCTGTTCATATCGTTCCAATTGTTTCCAAAACCCTGGGTTCGGCTCAACCACTGGTCTTGCGCTTCTAACAACCTGTCAGAGGAAACAGAGGAAAAGGACTGCAGAGATTAACTGAATTCAATGGAGACACAAACAGTTAACTTTAAATAAACACAGCTACAGCAACTACCCTCAGATTACTCTTTGTCTGAGGTCTTTGGGACACCCCTAGTTCAGAGCATTCAAAATAAAATTTACATTACAGTACTATACAAATATTTTAGGCAGAATAATTATACAAAGAAAAATATAACAAAAGAAAATTGAAACTAAAACAATATTCAAACCAGCAGCAATTTTTATTGGGACACATCAAATGTTCATCAATGTCACCCAGTCATGAACTGAAATGTAAACTTTGGTATTGGAAGCTTTAAATTTGGTGAAGATCAGAAAGGAACTTTCTGAGGCTAAGAAAGTATGTTTCTTGGCATGGAAAGTTAGTTCTACTGCATCAACAAGGTCTCTCCAAGACAAAGATTCCAAAGGAGACACTTCGACATTTGCTTTACAGCAGGGGTGCTCACACTTTTTCAGCTTGCGAGCTACTTTTAAAATGACCAAGTCAAAGTGATCTACCCGCTACAAAAATGTAAAACATCAATCAACAAACAATTATTTTTAACTTTATAGAGAATTGACAAAACACACGTAATAATTAACTATTTACATTTTTTTGTAATAACCTGAGATTAAATTGATGACTTGCACTGAATTGAATCATTAGAACAGTTGTGTGTGACCTAAATTTCGTGGTAATAGAGTGATTTTTATGAGAGCAATTGAGCTTTGATCCAAATAATCAAGAATAAAAATGATGCTCTAATACATTTTTCAATATTTATTGAAACTGAGTCGTGCAGTACAATATGCAGGTGAGGAGTGGTGTGTTGCTTGATTTTGGATGTAATAGAGCAATTTAGAATGAAGTTATGAAGCATATTCTGGGTAAAACATATTGTATCTGGTAATTTGCAGACGGTCCCTAAGTGATTCCATGTCAGCGGGTTGTTCATAGACGGTAATGTGTTTCTGCGAATGCCGAGGGAAAATTGTTTTTATAAAAAACGTTTTGTAGTTTGTCCGCTACATAACACAGATTAAAAATAGGTATTATTTGTTTACTAAGAACATTCTGGTCTCGAGCTATTGAGCAGAGAAAACCGAATCCATGAATCTGCAGCTAACTGAGCTTTACTGAACTGTGACGGGATGGATGATCGGCTGATATTGTTTCAATTTCACACCGCGATCGACCGGTAGCACCTCCACGATCGACCGGTCGATTGCGATCGACGTAATGAGCACCCCTGGTTTACAGGCTCTTTTAATGATGGACAAGGAAAGAGCAATGTTAAGGATTGCACGTTGAGGTACCTTGCGCAGCAAATGAAAGACAGACATTAAGCAAATTATCCTTCAAAATCAGAGGATGTCCAGCATTGCCACCAGCACAGAATTGAAAAAAAAAACAGTGGGCCCAGGTACACCAATCAACAGCCAGGCAAAGTCTGGTCAGAAGTGGTCTTCGTGAACAATTTGCAGCAAAAAAGCCTTAAATCAGATGGTGGAACAAGGCGACAGACCAAGAACTATCTTCAGTGTGAAGAAGAACAAAAAGTGATCGCATGGCCCCAACACAGCCCTGACCTCACCATCATAGAATGCGTCTGGGATCACATGAAGGATGTGAGAAAGATACATCCACAGAAAAACCAGCCGAGTTCCCACTGTGTGCAAGTGTATCTAGAAGAATTGCTGTTTAGAAGGTGATCACATAAAAAATTGATTTGATTTTCATTTTTCTTTTGCGCATTTGCTAAATTTTGTTCATTTGTGAAAACAAAACACATTCACACCTGCCTAAAACTTTTGCTGATTGCTGCACATTACCTCGACATGTGTATCTTTAAGGATATTTTCGGAGTACCTGGAAGGCCTCGGAGATGGTGAGACCCTGGTGCTTCATCAAATACGCCACACAGACTGTTGCCGAGCGGCTGCGTCCATTCTTACAGTACACCACGGTGCGTCCTCCTCGCTCCGCCTCGCTTGCAATGGCATCAGCACATCGATCGAAATACTTGTAAAGGTCTTCATTGGGGTCATCGTACACGGGAACTCTCAGAGTGCTGACAGGTGCCGAAGGAAAGGACTGCTGCTTGGAAACATTGATGCAGAGGGTGATGGACTCCTGCTGGATGAGGTCATTGTTGCAGGCTGAGCGGGCATTACTGATGAGGAGACCATCCCAAACTGAGCTCAACTGCAGCATCCTTCAATACAGCAGTGAATGCTGTGGATCTTTGGACCTTTCATTCAAAATAGAGTTCTATCAAGAATAATAGAGCTACGTGAGTCGACGTGTTTAAATACTTCAGGTGAAGTTCTGAACATTATTGATTAAGAGATACGCCACAGGTTGATCAAAAAATACTGACGATGTGGCGGATGAAGTATGTCTTAACTCGACTACCAGTTTCCACATGATCACCTGTCACAGGTAAATTCAGTTTCATTAAAAGAACCTGCTTTTTTGTAGATCGTGTCATGTAACAGGAAGGTCATGACAACATTAAAAGATGTTAAAGGAATAAAATGATCAAGATAAAAGAAAGGAGTTAACTATTGTTAAAAAGATTTCACTTTTCACAATGTTATCTGAATCACAGGCACAAAGTACAATATTCTTTGGTTGATTTTATAACAACCTTTACGAGAAGAGTCTGGCTGCGCATCTAGCACGACTGGCACTCTCTAATTTTCACTCTCTCATTTGTTCTTTTGAGGTAGTGCAAACACGTTAGTAATAAAACAGTGGTACAAACAACTAATCCTAAATTGCAGTTTGTTTTTTTTTTTAAGTTAAAATTAATTTGACATAAGATTCATAAGAGGTAGTGTTGCATTTTTAAATAGAACCATATTTTATAGAAGTCAACTATATGAAAGATTAAGGGAAAAAACTACAGCGTTTGGTGTCCACACTGCTTCAGGAAAGGATGAAGTCACGTGTCGTGTGCTATCCAATAGAGGGCCAGTCAGGACTGGTCCAGTAGTAGGAGAGTGGTTTTCGAAGTGTGCCTGTAAAAGTCTGAAGCCAGACGCTCTTGAACCTTTTCACAAATACATTTTTACTACAAATATTCTCACGTGAAAATATGCAGGGATACTTTCTCAAATTAAAAGATTTGGTAGTTTTTGGTTTTCAATTTGACGTCATTTTAGCAAATTTGCAAATCGATGTTATTTCAGATCAGAATGTTAAAGAAACTGTTTCCTATTCAGACATTTTTGGACCAAGTGAACGTGATCAGGGTTCTGAGACCTGTTAAAAAATGAATAGTTAATTAATTTAGAAGTTCCTCATTTTGAGTGAATTGTCAATGAATAGTCACAATTTTTACAAATCACATTGATATCTTTGTTCTTATGAACTTTCTTCATAACGTCATTTAAGAGTTAAGAATGGAAGTTCAAGGGATATCTCTTTTCGAGTGTGCATCTAATCACATATATACTGGGTTCTGCACAGATGAACAAAATGTTATTTTCTGCTTTTGTGTAGAATATAAATGCTGTGAAAGGTTAGATGGCTGCAAATGTCCTCTATTGAAGGATGCTGCATTAGCTTTGTGAGCCAGGAAACAAGTCACAGACCCTATTGTCCTTCTTCTGAGTTCTAGAGAGGTGTTTGAACCAGAACAAATATATATATCAGTACTGAACAAACCTGTGTAAAGGTAAAATATGATTAACATTGGGCTTTTTTGTTAGTAAAACAGAAACAAAATCCTACACACTAGGAAATAACGCTTTACACAATAAAAATCATGAAAAGGTAATGGGAATAATCATTGATGTTGTGGTTTACACAGTTTCTTATTAGTTGTGTTGGTGACATCTCCTCAAGTCTCCAGAATGACACTGATCATTATTCTGATAAAGGAACTCATACATCAGCGCCACTGATCAACGGATAGAGTTTACAGACTTCAAAGAGCTCCTAAAGTGACAGGGAAACCCAAAGTTGAGTCAAAACATGACTTAATAAAACTCGCTCAGAAGACATTCTGCTTCCAAAGCACGAGCTCTTGTTCAACGTTTAAAGTGAACAAGTTTACACGTTTTCTCCATTAATGGAGCTCTGATATGAAGGATACAGCTAAATGATTTGAGGGTAAATGTTGTTCAAAATGTACTTTTAAGAAACGCTTGTTAAATGTAAAGGTACAGTGTTTATACGAATAAAAAGTCCCTGCTCTTGCTTGAATTGCTGGCGTCCTTCAGAAAATTAACAGCGCATGCGCCAAAACCACGTTTGTTGGTGGGTAATTTTGTAACCTTTAATTCAAACACGAGTTATAATACATTTTATGTACAAAGAAAAACATATATCTGACCTACAGATGATCATCGGGGTGCCTCCGTCATCTCATCTTCTTTCTCTTCACATTCACAGGGGCTTGTGTCGTGTCCTGAACTGGCCCCGCCCACGGATCTGTCAATCATCGCAGCTGTCCCACATGGAGGATGAAAATAGAAACCGTCATTTGACACCGAACCCATCTTGAAATTTCTGTGTGGGCATTTTTGTTTGTCCGCTGATGTTTTGAGCTTATGTCACAAAATCACGGTCAAATGCTTGTCACCGAAGGTTACCAGATGAAATAGCTAATCTTTAAGCAACCACTTCAAAAGTGTATAACTGTATGAAAACATGGATATAACGTGCATTATACGTACGTTTACAATTAATGAAACTAAATAAACTAATGTGCATTTCACAACTGGATTTAACTATTTTAGTACCAGTGTGGGCAAAGTAATTCCTGGGCTGGAGGGCCATATCCACCCCTCCTTCATTACAAATACGACAAATAAACCAAGGAGAGCTTGTTGGACTTCAATGCGTGTTCACAATAATTTAGGAGACGATCTGCAAACATACTGAAGTTTTATTTGAGTTCTGCAAGAGAAACCAAGAGCACAGGTACAGCGGCGCGCTGGAGAAGTCCGGAGATCTTCTGACTTAAGGATCCAGAGCGACTGTTTTATACCTTTTCTGAAAACAGCCAATTTCCAAAGAACAAGAGAATTTCTGTCTCAGAGAAACACATGATACCAAAATTATATGACAACACGTGGCAGGACATCCCATGACTATAGCAAATGACACAAAAATCACATGGCGTCCCATGAGGCTTGCTCAGGTAATCTCTTTCACAAAAGCATATAACTGAATAATACCACAACAAAAGCATATTTTAATTATTGAATAGTACCACAAGCTTCATTAGTAGAATCAGGTTTCAAGGAGGTTGAAACAAATCCATGCAGGGCTGTGGCCCTTCTTGCCCACCTAGTGTCCTCTTTTGCGCAGACATGTCCACTTTTTACATCCAGTCTAGGGCATCTGGGGGGGGGGGGGTTTATATGTTCACTTTTTTTCATTTGACCATTATGCGTGTAATTTTGCACCATTGAAACATAATAAAGCATGTTCATCAACCTCCAAAAATCTTGAAAATATGGGGTACACATTAACTAAATATATGTATAATATACAACCTTCAAAATCTTCTTCAAACCTAGACAGGAAATGCTTTGCTGGGTAGAATTCACATAACATGTCTTTGACTTAGTTTCTAATGAGAAACTTGTTGAGAAATGCTTTTTTCCTCAAACCATGAACCAATATTATGTGACTCCAGCTTTGCTAAGAATTTGCAAACGGCTTTACTGTTTTCTTCACAGTGAAAGTAATTTTAACTGGGGAAAAAATCTTGGAGGTTATATAAAAGGTGCATACTATTTAGCATAAGCACTATGTTTGCATAAAGAAACCATGTGGGAAGAGATTGCCTCTGTTATAGATAATTTAGGTTGTACCGAAAATTGTATAGACATTATAGGAGACCCAGAAGGGGGGACAACACCATCTGAAACATAAATGCTCTGATTTACAGTGGTCGAATGTGTGGTGTGCATTGTGTCTACATATCTCATAGACCCTCTTCCAAACACTGGATCTAAAATGTGGTCGTAAAGAGGTAACACACTCACTTTTGACTTTTTCCTTTTTCGTCAGGACATTAATCAACTAAGCTAATATATCTGCCATAGGATTCAAACCAGACTGATCTTTATAATCTGGATTCTGATCAGTAAAGCTGGTTGCTCAGAACACATCAGTTTAGATTCATCATCATCAGTGACTTAGAGCAATCTAGGGTTTCACTTTAAATGTACTTGCTAAATTAGGGTCTGGGCAATTTCTTACAAACATCATCTCTACTTCTGAATTTAGACCATGCATTTTCTTCCCCTGAGCTCTTAGGCACTCATCAGCCACACCAGCTGCTTTGTTGAGTCAGAGCCAATAATCAACTGGGTTTTTGCCTTGCTTTGGGAGCATGCTGTAGAAATCAGCAAGTGGCATTCTCTGTGATTTTGACATTTTCATCATTTCAACAAATCATGATCATCACCTCTGCCTGAGCCATCCCCTTGAAACACTGGTGGCTCTTTCTCATCACACTTCAAAATGACATTCATAAATCAAGGTTTGCATTTTGAGAACCCATCTCATGAGGGATGTTGGGTTTAAGTGACCCATTCTCTGACAATAGTCTTGCTGAGATTGAATCCCCAGTCTGTTTGCCTAATTCTCTGCCCAAAAGCACTTAGATCATTCACGGTCACCAGACCGCTTTGGGGTATAAGTGACTTGAATGGGCTCGCTCATGTTGAATTGACATTTCTCCCTAGTGATAATACCAGCATCAGGGCTAAAGTTAAAGCTTCTAGACCTTGGCTTTGTTTCTGAAGCATGCAACAAGGATTTACCTCCTCCAAAACCCATAAAAGAAAATTCTTGGACATCCATTGGCAATTTTTTTCAAATTCAAAAAACACCCAAATATGTGAAAATAGAAGTAAAAAAATCACTGAAATAAGTTCAAATTAAATTCTTTCTTCTCTGCTGTAAAACGCTTCTCCTGCTCAAAGTCCAGAAAGAAAGTGTAAATTGCGATTATCTGGCAACCGTGCTTGTGTTCCTCTCCCATGTTGTCTACTCAACTAGTGAGCGCAGCACATTTACTGGAAAGTTGTGCAAAAATATATGATCAACAGGGTACATGACAGAGTACCTTGCACTTATGGCTAGACTAATCTGTAAGTTGAGTGGCTGTGTTATGTGGATCAACAAGGGGATCACTCCTTTCTCTACCTCTCTCGATCTATAAATGCAAATGTCTGGTTTACAGCAATTGGTCTAAAAGACATTTTTTTCCCTCATAAGCAAGGCATTTTCTTTCAAGGCATATGTTACGAATTCTGCTCTGCATTCTGAATTATCTGGACGATTGGCTTATCGTCCGAGATTCAAAAGGTCAACTCTAGAGCTTCTTATAAGATCTTATTGATGGTGGGAGAGCCTTCTCCACCAGTACGGTAGCGGCTATTGCTCCGTGTCATATTGTTTTTGATGGCATTACAGTGCGGCAACATCCCAATTCGTAGGTTCATAAAAGGAGCATACTGTGCACTTTCAGTCACCAGCAGGATGGTTCCAGGTTGGGACCTGTCCTTGGTGCTGGACTCTTTGTCCCAGCAGCCCTTTGAGCCCATGGGAAACATTCCCCCGAAACCCCTGTCTCCATACTATATTAATTACTACAATAATGAACTCGCTCTAGTTTCTCAAGATGACAATGTGGATCCTTCAGTAGATCAGAGAGCAGCTTCACTACAGAATCTCCAGGATTATTCCAGTTCAAGATTTAATTCCATCAGGTTGAGGGATTTAATCTCAGAGCTGAAGCCAGAGCAGCAAAACAGTCCTCTTCAATCTCGCAGTTACACACTTGTTATGTATAAGATAACATTTGTGAGTCTAACAGTGTTGTGAGGAATTTAATCCAGGGGGGTTGAGATTCTCCTTGAAACTGCCTTGTGTTGCAAACGGTCCTAAAAGGATTACAATTAGCATATGTGATTGCTTTAATCAATAGAGGTGTCTGCCTCTGAAAGACACACCTTTATGGCTATGTGGTCCCTGAAAAATGGCTTCTATGGTCACTTGTTTTCTCGAACATGCTGTCTGAGTTACATTTCAACTAGACCTGTTGGACTTCAACTTGGATCTGAAGAGTGTATATTCAGAAGGCAAGATTAGCTCGGGCTTCTTTGTCCAGTGACACAGCCAGTGGTCTGAAAGGCTCAGAGCCATTTCAAATTATTTAGTTTCTTGGTTTTGTTTGACCTTTTTTCTATATAACTTGCTATTTGTTAAAAAATGAGATGTTCAACCTTGTCACTAGTTACTCTATGTTAAATGCTAAGAACTAAAGTATCACGTTATGTAATAAAGGGTTAATTATAACAAGTGAGTGCATTTCTATCAATCATGACCCAGTTCTGTTTAGATGCAGTTCATTTGTTGTGAACAGATTTTGTTGATTCCTGAAAAGGTTGAAGTTTCAATGAAGTTAAATCCTTGTGAGCAACATGATTTTTGCAGCCCAAGCATTCGAAAGAGCATATTTGTAGCTGGAGGAGTCAACTTATGAAGCATTGAACTTTCAGATTTTCCATTGCATCACACATTTCCATTAAGTGTCTCTTAGAGAGTTCTGATTATTTTTTATTTACACAATTTTCACCACATGAATAATGATTTGCGTTGTCTTTGTTGCAAGTTGTATCGTATCTGCTTGTTTACATCACAACTGTTTCTTGACAAAAACTGTATGTAGCTGTCATTTTGCCTCGTAAATGTCTCATTGGAGAGTCCCCAATAATTCCCAACCAATTCTGAGCCACACTGAATCATTAACTGGACATTACTGACTGTTGGATCTTAAGTCTGTTCCTTGTAATGAGTGTCAGTGTGATCACTCTCTGACAGGGTAACCAATCAGAATCCACAGACTTTAATGCTGAACTTCTCGGTGGTTTTGGGTAGAAGATGCATGTGCTATAAGGGACTGTTCTAGAAGCAGGGACACTTCACGTGACACATTCCCTTTTTTTTCATTAGCACTTTCAATCCTTTCTCCTTGCTGCTCTGTGTATACAATGCTGATGGTTCCTGAGACAAAAGTTAAAAGTTCCTTAAAGAACCTTAGAAGCCTCAATTAATTTTTGACACTTTACATTTTTCTGGTAAAATACTGGCAGATGAGGGTCTAAATCGTTTTTTTTAACCAAACAAATAAAAAATGTTAAATTTGGTAAACACGGTTTCATACAAATTTACTGAACATAAGATAATTAATTCAGCAATTCTGTGACAGCTAATATTTTTTTCACATTAGGAGCAAAAAGAGAAAGAAGTTCCCACACAATCACACTCCCTTCAATCACATAATGTGATCTGTTAACTTGTTCTTTCTTGGACAAGCACAACCTTTCATCATTTCAGCAACAACAATCAGGGTTTATGGTCAGGGAGCGGATAAGTGGAAGAAGAATGAGGAAAGCAAAAAAGAAAATGTGTTATACAATGTACACGATGAAGATGAATATAAATAAGGTGTGAAAATATATATAAGGCAATACATTAATTCCATTGCATCCTCCGCCAATACCAAAACTGATTAAACTCCTAATTTATTTAAGCATTACAAGATCATTCAATGATTGAACCTGTTCTTATGACTTGTTCTTTTTAAATTTTGTTTTATTTTTCTCACACCCCCTTTTTCCTCCTGTAATAGAGAAGTTGATTATATTTGTTTTTGGTGTTTCTCTATTTAAGAGAAGTTGAATGTATTTGCATTTTGTATTATGGTCACTAAAAAAAATAATCTAAATGTTCAATTGCTCATTACTCTTGAGTGATTTCAGAATGGCTACGTTTTAGCTGCAAAGAGACTACGACTTTTTACTCAAATACGTACTGAGTATTATTTAGAACAATTTTATAGCTGCTTTCTTTGGCAGCTACCTTTTTTGGAATGTAATGATTCTTTGGCTTGAGTGTGAATTTTTCAGTAGTCTTTCCACCACTGGCCTATTCTCATCTTTTATTTTCTTTTCCAGACATAGAGCACACAGTCACACATACAATGTTAACAATAATTAATAAAAGTTACAGATTACAGTTACATGGTAAAAGAATGTTTTCATCTTTGATTTTAGTTTATTTATTATTTTTTTTATCAATCAATTTATTTTCAATCTTCATTTTGAGAGGGAAGTAAACAAGCAGTGACGCAGCTATCCCGCCGCTGCGTCTGACGTCATGACGTTGTTTTAGAGTTCTGTGCAACAAGGCAGTGAGCAGTGAGTGTTTGAGATGGATTCAGCCGATTTATTGCAAACGTAGCTAATTAACGCGTAATTTTGGTACGGTTGAAATTAAAATTTCAAATTGAGTTGATAGCAGTCTCCAAGAGTGTGTTTAACTTTAGAAATATTGTCAGTCAGCTCTGGATTTTTGGGTGAGTTCATCAAGCAACGACCGGGCGCCATTTAAACACGCTGTGCTGGAGATAGGAAAGAAATAACCGCTCTCCCAGCCAGTACAAATCGGTCGAATGGAGTGGACAGAATCGCCTCTTAAATAAACTTCTTATTAATAAGGGGATTCTGTGCTTGTTCGTTGTGGCGGATGATGGAAATGAGGGCTGTGAGTCGAGGCCTATGTTAGCGCCAGGTATTGTGTGTGTTAGCTGGCTAACGGCTAACAGACCTCGAGCTGCAGAGAGACTATTTACAACCCCGAGCGAGTGACTACAGGTATAAAATGCGCACAAGCTGCCAATTTAACTTTCTTTTAATATATATGTGTGAAATATCTGACTGTGTGTTATACCCGACTCGTATTTAGTCGTGTTGTGTTACATTTGCTTGGCCAGCATCGTGGTGGCGGTGTAACAGGAAGAAATTCAAAAGATTCAAATGTACCAATGTTTCTCACTTTAACAATTTTACGACAGTAGACAAAAGTTGTCGGTTTTACCACCACAAGAGTCTTTTGTCCCTAAATCTTCCCCTTTTAACAAAAAGACGCAACTAGTTCATTGGTTGAAGTAAAGTTTACTTGAAGCATTTACAAATATATTAACGTGATCAATTTTTATACTTATATTGGATCTCGAATTATAACCTGATACAACTACTTTTAAAGAACAGTCTACAAATCTATGTCAAAATTAAGTTTCACCAGAGATTCAAAACGGATTGATGTGTTTTGTAATATAAACTATGTTATAATTAATATTACATTAAAATATTGCAACTTTTTTCATCAATATTGCACATCATCAAGTTTCAACAAAGATATAAATATTTGGAAAGTAATTTCACCAAAGAAAATCAAAAATGTGTTTTATGGAGTGGAATACTACTTTTCTGTAGTAATAAATGGATGTTCAGATATTTTAGGAGAGAACTTATTGAGACAATATTTAGGCATTAAATATTAAAATCTAAAGGCATTAAAAATGCTAAATGTGTTCGCGTCAATTGGGAGTTTTTAAAAACATCTGAGCTTTGGTAGATTTCGTTAATGAATGTGGGAAGTTTTACATGTATTACAATTTATTAAATGTGTAAAATGTTGTGTTCGCAATCATCATGTTAATGTGAATTTCTCATCAGGCATACAATAATGCATTTTGTCCCAATTATTTATGATGTGTGATCTCTGATTCAGGATCCATATTCAACCTATAATAACAACTATTGCTAGAATTTCTGTATCATAGTTGGAAAGGTCACATTTCTTGTGGCATTTGTTGATATTTTATCTACAGGGTTCAGGAATTTAAGTAAAAACGTAACACATTTTTTGGGGGTTGGTGTTCCCACAGTTATTAAACATGGTGTTTTACAATCTATAGCTTGATGACAATGAGTTTGTCAAAAAAATACTTGACTGGTCTGAAAAAATAAATGCATTTGTACATTATGTGTATAGTACATAATGACAACTATAAAAGATATTGAGGTATTGTCATAGATTTTCTATTGCTTGTTCTTCCAATTGTATATAATTGTTGTGGTAAAAGCAATGGTGATTTTCCAAATGGACGACATCGGATGCCCATTTCTCAAGCTTCTCTTTTGAGCGTAACAATAAAATTAGTTTCCTCAATGTTTTTAGTAAGTAAAAAACAAAACAACCCTTCTGTCATGTTGAAGTAGTGCAAAAATATCATAAATTGTGTTTGACTCTGTTTTAGTTAAGTACTGTTTTAATTCTACTCTTTAGACCTTTACCTCAATTTTTTGTATCCATGTGAGGATGGGCTGTGCTAACTTTCATTTAATTGTGAAGAGCCAAAGTGAAGGGCTTTGTAACTTGCTGTTACAAGGGAAGGATAGAACCAAACTTCAAAACAAAGGGCAAAGATTGCTGCTACGGAGACTACAAAAGATAGAAATTTTATTTTAAATATAAAAAAGCTTTTTATATTAGATTTAATGATTTATGCGCATACGCGTCAGCAAAAGTAATTTAAATCACAAAAATTGCTAATTTTACTGGAATAATGTGCCATAATTAGCCCATTACCAAAGTTACACAATGGGCACATAAACATATTTTTTTTTCTTATTTAAAGTACCAGGAGGGTTTCTTAGGCTTATTTTTTCAGTAACTTTACTTAGTTTTATTTCCTAAACTGATTTGTTAGGCATTGTTGCATTTGAAGATCTTCTCCACTCAAGAATGTTTTTTTTTTTTTACTTAATTGTATACCACTATAAATGTCTGACATCAGCTAAACTGGGAGATGCAAGGAGGGCTCAGCGTTTTATCAAATTGCTGAACTGTAATCGTTCACATTTTCCTTTAAAAAATAACCATATATGGAATCACGTAATGTACATTTCATTCTAAAATCTCTCACTGGCAATAAGTGAGGATTTTTACTGTACAAAACTTTACAGTGAACGTTAAGAGCAAAAAGAAGAATTATAATAAGGTAATCTTAATCAAGTTAAAATCATCAAATAATCAAGATTTCGATTTTAGGTCAAATCGCCCAGCCCTAGATCCAAGTGTTTTTACTTAAAAATCTTATTAAAAAGGTAAAACACACCCTAAATAGAGAAGGTGACAATCCCTGTAGCACCAAGGGTCCTGCAGCTTGATGCCTGTTAACTTCTCTGTCTGGATGTGAATGTATTTGTAGAGGCGCTTTAATTAACACATTTTATTCATTATTAAACGTTTGCAACTGTGTCATTAAAAAATGATCTTGTGTTTGTGTATGTAAAAATACAATTATTTCACTGGTGTGATCTGATGGAGAACATAAAATTACTCATTTCGATTTTATTTTTGATCACTTCAGTCTCCGAACAGTTAGCAGCATTTCTGGATTGGTGCTTTTCTGCAGTGATGAATTTGTCTTCCTCATTTATTGTTTACGGATGGGTTTTTTTTTTCATCAAATGATATTAAACATGCATTTAAATGCAGTGATTTAACACTGCACACAAAGAGCAGTTGTTATGGGGATAACTAAATGTACAGCAATACAATTTTATGCTTTGTTTTTTTTTTTTTTTAAGATTTTTATGGTCAAATCAAGTGACAGGTCTTTACAAAAATGAAGGTAAAGAATGAGTCAGCTTCAGTCTGGATGGTTTTTTTTTGTGAATCAGATCATAGAGTTGTATCTTGTAAAGACCAACGTGTAAGCCATCAACATTCTAGTGATTTCCTTCCAATTTTGATTACCATTGTTGTCATTAAACCATCCTGGTTTTGGGTGTTATGATCTAATATTTGGGAATGTAATGTCTGCTTCAGCAGCTTTTTTTCTGACTGAATCCTGAGGTTGTTTTTCAGACATACTTATCACTGGGTAGTTTACACATTTTCATTCACAAATTATATATTACTGGAGTACAGAAATATTTTGGGTGACCAAATAAAACAACAATTTTTTTGGTACTTACTTTGTTAATCACATTAGTTAGGTTTGGTTATTGTTTGTAAACTCGATACTAATCTTAATCATAGTCCCAACAGGAACCTAATGCACATGCAGAGGCTGTTTTTGTTTACGATTAAAGAGATTTAAAAACTTGGGGAATGACAAAAAAATGGGATTTACAAATCTGCCACCAAAAGAGTTCTGAATTTAAACGTATAAAAAAAACAACAAAGGAAACTATTTAAACTATGCTTCTATATAAAGGGTTTTATCAAGATTTTTTTTTTTTGAATGAAACATTCTTTACATGGTTCTTGTGCTCCTGGATGTCAGTGGTTGAACAAAGTTATAGCAATACTGCACTAATGTATGAAGTGTGTTAGATTCACGTTAAAAATGGAATCAAATCTGTTTCGTGAGCTGTAAATGCTGCCATGCGTAATTCTTTTTCTTTATTTTTTTCATACTTTTTACTTCCATCATTCAGAAACAAGCCTTCCACTAATGGTCTCATAAAATGGTGTAATTAAACCCTGCTCTGACATATTTGAGCAGTAGTCGTGTACTCTCAAGATAACTCAATTTCTGTTCGTGAAGAGTAGCACCTACTTGCTCACAGTCAAGTAATCCAATCATCTTGATTTCAACAGGTGTAACTGAACAGTGACCATGGCGACAGATATCGGCTCGCCCCCAAGGTTCTTCCACATGCCTCGCTTCCAGCACCAAGCTCCTCGCCAGCTCTTCTACAAGAGGCCAGACTTGCCCAGCAGCAGGCTATGCAGCAGCTCACCTTCGATGGCAAACGCATGAGGAAAGCAGTGAACCGAAAAACCATAGACTACAATCCTTCAGTCATCAGGCATATCGAGGTAAAACACTTGAAGAATAAACAGAAACACTCATCACAGTTGTTCGGCAGGTTAAAATATTGCAACCAACTACTTTACAGAATCGGCTGTGGCAGAGGGATCATAGGGATTTCCGTGCGATTCAACCCGACGCTGGCTGCTACAATGATGTGAGTATTCAAAGATCCTTGTAGCTGTGCATTTTTGAAAACGCCGGTCAAGGTGGTTCATTTTCAGAACGCTCTGCACACGGAGTTCATGTAGACAGCAAGTTCTGGAGTTGGGAGTTTGTCAATAGCAGTGTTTGGAATATCTCATAAAAAACCTTGATGGAAACGCTAAGATGCGCATACATTTTGAAAATGTGCATAAAAATGATGCGCACAACTGAGCAGGATCAACTTTTTATCCGATGAGAAAAAAAGCATAAAGTATGTTGTGGAATGGAAATGTGTTTTTCTGAACTGGGGCGCAATGGGCGGCATTATTGGACCAACCCATGGATCGATTTTATTGCACAACATCTGAAATGTTGTTTTGGTCATTCTAAAATTCATAAAGTCTGCCATCAAAGTGGTTTAGCATCACCACCACCCAGAACTGTCTTGACCAGCTGTATTCCCAAAGAGCAGTCTCCCACGTCCAAAAGCAAGATCACATGACTGCGTATATTGTGTTTCGTCTACGTGTTTTTAGATGCAAGTAAGTTATTCCTAATGCCTTCTTACGCAGCAACTTCCATTTTCCTTTTTGATTTTTGGCACCAGTTTATCAGGAAGTGGCGCAAAATATTTGCAGATATTTTCTGCGGTTTTGATTTTGCTGAATTTGTATTGTCAATAGTGGTGTAAAGTAGAACTATGTTGCCGTTTACCCTGCCATTGTGGCTTACAGCATGTACAGGATTACTTGTGCACGTTTCCCCTTTAATCACTGAACAGAGGAGCATGTGTTTTTGCAAATGCAGTGCTGAATACTCATGTTAAAAATGGCATGAATCGACTCCCACCTGTTATAGACTATAGGGGTTCAGTGGTTTTGTGTTTGTGTGGACAGTTTTTTTTCTTAAAGGGATGTGCGTTTATTGTATACATGGTGTGAGAAAAAAAAACCTTGTACATGGCCTTGTGCTTTGCTCTTGATGCCTGTCCAGATGTTTTAATAATTGCCTCGTGTAATTATTTTGTTTTGCAGCTGGTTCCTCCTGTCGGCATGGTCAGTAACCCCATGAATGCAGTTACAACGAAGTTTGTCAGAACCTCTACCAACAAAGTGAAATGTCCCGTTTTTGTTGTACGGGTAAGTAAATAAAGTGGAAAAAAACGACTCTTCACTTGTTTTTTTTTTTTTTCTAACAAAGATTTCTCACTTACGATTTCTATTTTTTTCTACAGAACACCAACACTCTGTCATCTGTTGTTAATGTATTTAACTGTTTTCTTGTAGTGGACTCCTGAAGGCAGGCGGCTTGTGACTGGGGCTTCCAGTGGGGAGTTTACTTTGTGGAATGGACTCACATTTAACTTTGAGACGATTCTGCAGGTAAAACAGACAGCAGACCTCCTCTACACCCTGAAACTGCTACTGATTTCTAAAAGGCTTGTTGTTTCTCTCACAGGCTCATGACAGCCCCGTCAGGGCCATGACCTGGTCTCACAATGACATGTGGATGTTAACCGCTGACCACGGGGGTTACGTCAAGTACTGGCAGTCCAACATGAATAACGTCAAGATGTTCCAGGCTCACAAGGAGGCGATTAGAGAGGCCAGGTCTTTACACAATCTACCATTTTCTGTAGCTAAGCCAAGACTGCAGGGCTCTTCCTGTAGGGGGCGCTCCTCAGTTCTGATGATATGTTCCTTGTGCTGCTCCTTGTTCTTGTTCTTTTTAATGGAAACGTTTGTGTTGTTGCTGCAACACTACATTTATCTGTCACCTGTGGCTGACCTGTGTATCCTCATCCTTTTTATACATAACTGCTTTGTACAGAAAGGTGTATTTTTCACACTTTTAAATAAAGCATTCCCTATTAATATCCAAAGGTGATGACGTACAGTCTAGAAAAAGAAATAAAGATTAGGATGAATAAAACTGGTAAGCTGGGGGGGGAAGGGTTCGTGGAGGAGATGAATGTGCTTGCTCTGGTGTGATTGTAGTGACCTGCACACAATGAGATGGAGCTGCTTTCACTACACTTTCAGCCTCAGTTTTCTCCAATAAAAAAATAAAGTACAATGAAATAAATGTTCACACTTTAAACTCTGGGTACATGATAGTTGTAAGCCAGCATTGTTGCACGCAGGTGCTTCTTCAAGCTCAATTCTATGCATTTGAGACTGTTTTAGGAAATAAAACTCAAAAGTAAGAGTACTTTCATAAACGATCACTTTCTCAGCTGTGATTTTCTCATGCTGGTGGTTGCTTTTCAATATTTACTTATTCAAACTGAAAGCAGTAATAGAAGTGTTATTGAGGACTAGGGTGAACAATTATTTCATGGTGGTAGTTTACGGGACAATGCTTTGGTGAATGCTTCTAGTGAATGTTGTGTCTGGTGGATGAAACATTGAGTTTGTGGGGCAGGCTCAGTTTCGCTCTGATTCAGCTGATTTCGTTCGGATCATAATAAATCAGTGTTAACTATATAACCGTAATAGTGCGCAGTGGACTCTAGCTCTTTATATGATTAGCTTTTCACTGCAGAATAGTCATTTCAGAGCAGCTCCGCTAGGAGCCTCTCACTCACCATGATATCAAAAGGGAACTTCCTGTTCAGGTGTTGACGAGGCCGGTGTAGGGTGCAAGGTGTCCACCCCTCAGAGAAACTGCTATGATGTCCTTCATTGTTGATTTTCTCCCTGCTGTGTCTTCAGTTTCTCTCCCACGGATAATAAATTTGCCACTTGCTCTGATGATGGAACTGTACGCATCTGGGACTTTCTGCGCTGTCATGAGGAAAGAATTCTGAGAGGTATGTTTAGAAGTGATTAAATGACATGCAGAGATTTTCACAAGCACATGAATAAAACAACAAGAAACGCACACATCCATACTGATGTTCTGTGAATTGTTTCAACTGCAGAACGTTTTTTTTATTTGGTCAAAAAGAATCACAGGAATATTTGTTGCCTTTTTTGGTCTCTTTTCAAATAGTACAATAAAGCTACTTATTTTAAATCTAATATTAACATTAATTTTGTTTGGAAGCTTTGCTTTAAATTAAAACCATGGAGTCTATGGTGTATAAAAGTTTTAAAAACAAAACTTGTACCTCAACGGACCATTGAATTTACCTGAAAAATTTCCACGTGTCGTTTTTAATCAAGTCTTATTTGTCTGCTAATGCCCCATTTATGAGATTTGCATACAAATGTAAATTCCAAATGATACGGCAACACATTTTAGCTTAGCTTTTAAGAGTAGAGGTCAATCTAGAATTTTACTACAGATCCATTTAGGTTTAATTCTTGCTTGTTATTTTTGGCACTTTGTCTACCAACAAGAGATACACTGAGGCTTAACAATGGAATTTACTGTATTCTGCTTCCCAAACAAACCAGAGCTAAACAACATCTTTGGAAGTTGTACGCAATCAGATAGTGGATCTAATCCCAGGGAAAGCAGGAACTGATCAAATATGATGAGGTTTCTCCTGAATGCATACATGTAAATGTGTTGTTTACACACTCTACTTTTTGTCCTGGAATAAAACCTTTTTCTTTTACAATTCATCTCTAATCTAAAACAACAACAATAATATTTGCTAAACCTTAAACCCTATGTTATAGGGCCGTGCAATTAATCGCAATTTAAACAAATGCAATTTCCAAATCGCATAAGACTGCAGTTTTATCTGTTCATTTAGTTAGATTTTTATTCAGAATACGTTCATTTGCGGATGATTTTAATATGTAAACCAAAAGGAACTGACGGAGCGCACCGGGCAATTACAGCTACGCTGAGCGGAATCACCAGTTCACTTTCTGAGAGAGTGTTTAGCTCTGAGGGAACCGTTCATTCCGAAAACCAGAAATGGTGGACATGCTGTTTTTTTTTTCTTGCCAAATATCTGTTTTGATTTTCGTTAGTTTTTAATTTATAGTTCTGACTGGAATTCTGGTTAGTTAATTTTTCTTTTTTTCATTGTTGTCTGTTTTTAAGACAATTTAGAATTTATGTGTGTATGTAGCTTGTTTGAAAAAGCAAAAACAGTTGCCAAAATCTCAATATTCTTAAAAAAAAAACAAACAAATTGCAATTAGATTATTTTGGTCCATATTCCACAGCCCTACTATGTTAGTGTTCCTAGCTGACAATTTAACTTTGACAAATTGTTTATAGCTCAATTTCTTAATCTTTTTCCATGAAATTCAGAATGTTTTGGGCCAAGATGTTGTCATTATTGACATGACTCATTTCATTTGGATGATCACTGGGAAACCAATTCTTCTCATTTAATTATGTTATCCTTGTTTAGCTTGGAATCTCACATTTGAGAGAGCTCATACAAATTCACATTAGTGTAGTTTTGTCTTGAAATACTGCATTTGTAGCTTGGCCACGGATAGTTTCTGTGAATTCTTAAAGGAATGTCTGTGGCTCAGTCCCGAAACGCTTCTGCTCAGGCTGCCATGAAGGCCAGTTATATAAACCAGTCTGCTGTCCTAGTTTGATGGTTGCTTGTTGCCTTCAAACTCAATATTGTTTGTTTGGAAAAGAGTAATATATGGACTCCTAATGTTGTTTTAATTTTGCACAGTTCATTAAACACAGATGATGTGAAAAGCATAAGGTTTAGATGTTTAGCTACTTAGTAAATTCACACTGGTACTAAAACAAATCCACCCTGGAATTTACCTGTGGAGAATTTCACTATGACCAATCCTAAATTAGGAGATTCGACTGTTAACATTTTAGAAAACTTGGGAAAATAATAAAAGAAAAGGAGGAAATGTTTTCCATCACCAGGTGGCGCTATGATGGAGTCTTAAATCGTTTCTGTTATTGTTCACACATGCTAAATTTGGTGGAGTACATTATCAATTTTAATTGCTGCCTTTCCTGTGGCCACCTGGTGACGCTATAGCTGACACTGTAGAGGTGCTCAGACATGGATGGGTAACATAGTGAGTTTGGAATTTATCATACTTTAAATTACTCAATTATAATAACTTCATTTTAGGGGGAAATTTCATTTATTTTATGGCTGCTGTGCACACATAGTTTACGGAAATCAGAAAAGCACAGCAGTCTAAATATTTAAGAATAAGATGAGAATGATTTAGCTTTGAGTTGAACAGATACAACTTCCTGGAGGAGTTTGTTAAAGTATGAGACATGCAAAAGTACCAATTTTTCACGGTTTTTGACAAATACGGTATTTCCTGTCAGTTTTCAAAACTTTTTTGTAGGTCATGATTTCAAAAGTGTTTCAAATTTCAAATATATACTTTATTCACTGTCTGAAATAATATTAAAACTGCAGCAAAATTGGATATTCTATTTGGTCACTATATGTAGCATAGATTGCTATATAGATGTGTTCACACTTCGATTCTTAACACACTGCAAGTTTGATCATTATCAGTTTTATGGTTGGAACGTTTTGAGGGAAACGTCGTAGTTCAACAGATCGCCAACCACAAACTGTTCAACAAAGTCCAAAAACGTAACAATTTAACAGGCCAAAAGCCTTTAGATGAGAAGTTTGATCACATGAAATCTTTTTGTTTGTTAAAATACATGGCCTGGAATTGGACTAGATTTTAAAAGCAAAACTCTAGTCAGTTATGGAAACTCACCGCAATAGATTTTTTTTTTTTTTGCAGGCCTTGGTCCCTTACATGAGAGTTCCAAGTTTCAAACATCTATTTCAAATACAATCTGATATAGCAGTATATAAAATTGGATATTGCATGTTTCTGCTAGGTGGCGCTATTACTTACACTGTATGTTGCCATATAGATTTGTTCAGACATGGATGACATGCATGGCAAGATTGAACCCAATCGGACATTACATGACAGAGGAATGTATTTATTTAACCTAATTTTTGACTTTGACTGCGATCATGTGCACATAGTTTGAGTCAAAAAGCTTAGCAATAAAACATCCCATATGCCTTAAGATTAGACTAACGGAGTTGGGAAATGAAATGTAGGACAAAAAGTGGCAATTTTTAGAAGTCTTTGTAAAAAGTTGTTTTCCTGCCAATTTTGGAAACACAATCCATATTATATATTTTTAAGTCTTGGTACCCTACACATGGGAGCTGAATTTCATTCGCCTATGACAAATCCTTAGGTGGTGCTATAGAGCCATGTTTAACACTTCCTTTTCAAGCCCTGAAAATTTTCACCAGTTCTGTCACATGTGCAATACAGTGACTTTTTGAGCACATTTAGACCCTCAAAAATGTGCAGAAAGCCATAAAAGAATAATAGTCTGAGCAATTACGATAGGGTCGGTAGGCTCGGGTCTGCCCCAGTGGTTTTCTGTTGGATTCAAGTTTCCACTTGGTCAAGTACACCAGGAAGTGAGGTATTCTTTGGGTTATCATCATACTGGAAAACAATGTCGACCCAAACCAAATTTTCTTGCTTCCTTTTTCATGTTTCCTTAAACCTGCTGAGATTCCAAAAGCGAAATGCACTGAAAAATCCCCACAGCATTATACTCTCACCACCATGCTTCACTGTGGCAATGGTGCTCTTTCGGTTCTCTCTGTGTTCTCCATTCATAGGCAGTATGTATGTGGTCAGAAAGGTTGTCCAAACTAGTCTTTCTTAGTCTGCTACCTCAAAGTGCATGCAGGGCTTTTGTGACTGTCTTCATCGAGACATCAATCCTAGACTTCGCTAAGTCACTCACTTGTTTTCTTTCCAAAGTTTTTAAAAAATATTGCTACCTGTCTCTGCCTTTCTAGCGTTCTAGACACTTGAAACTTCTTTCATAAACGTGTATCCTTCTATATCTTTATGAGCATGAACAATTTCTCCCAAGTCCAAACAAACTTCTCTTTCACATCATGACAGTCCATATCCGTTTACTAGTTTTGCAATCCTCTGCACAATTTAAATGCTTAACTAGGTTAATTATGTTAACCATGCAAACTAGGTTATAGCATGTCATTGTTCGTTGTTTCTAAAGCCAAAGTAGTTTTTTTTGTAGTTAAAAAGAAATTAAGCAACTACAAGACATCAGACTTTCCCTAGAAGAAAAAACACTCCCTCTCTCTGTTTAACATCACTTGGAAAATGTGCTAATAATGCTCTTAAAAATCAGATTTGTACAAGTCAAAAAGCACCAAGCTGCAGGCTCAGTGGAGTCCAAGAGGTAATCATGCTTCAAATGATTGAAGTTGTTCCTCTGTGAGAAACTGATTTGAACAGGGCTTCATGATGACTGCTTCCTGTATTTGTAACGAATGAGTGAAACATACGTGTGTCAGATACTGGTGAAAATTTGAGATGTCGGGAAAGTAACCGCAGATACATCAGAGACCGGGGAGGGTTGCCAAAGATTTAGAACGCTTATGAACGTTTATTCTTTTAATTTGTGCTTTTTCACTGCTCGTTTTGTTTTTAAGTTGTAGATGTGAATAAAGTACGTTTTGCAGAATATTAAAAAAAAATCTTCAAATTGTCATACAAATTGTTGCTTCTCAGATTTTATTTTTATTTAAAAACAACCTCGACCAGAGATTTCTCTTGTTCAACACATTCAGTGATGAATCATGTTTAGCCTGTTTCCGTTTGGAAAGAAATATTCAGATTGGCGTCGCCTGATGTGGAGAATAATTCAGGGACATTAACCCATCAGACACATGGCTTAGAAACTTGTTCAGATCTACTTTTCACATGTGAATCAAACAAACAAACTCTTGAGCGATGACACGCACACACGTCATCTGTTTTAGCACATTTCAGTCAACTGTGCATCACACTCACACAGTGCATCCAATCACAGCAAATTCAATTTGTAGAAGTAGATTTACATTTATTTTATTGGATTTTTAAAGCTTGTGGAATGTGTATTTTTTTTAATTAATGTTTGAGCGTTGTGTTAATGCTTTTTTTTATCCAGATTTTTAATATTCATTTTTTTACCAATATCTTTAGAATCATCTGCCCAGAATCACCAGCCATTCTCAAATGAATTATTTTCCAAATGAAAGCTGTAGAAATTAACCAAATATCACATTTTTTTTATTGTGCAATACTAATCGAAATAATTATTTTGTTCTAATACAAATTGAGTTGTTTTTTTTTCCTGGTTAATAATGTCCTGTAAATAGCGTCACACTTTAAGATAAAAAAAAAAACTTAACTCAATTGTCATTAAGTTAAAAATAAATTTGATCAGTTAAGTTTGAGTCATTTAGCTTTTATTTATGATGCACTTTTAGTTTTGTACAAGTGATAGAAACAGATTAACATACAGAAGAAATGGCATTGACCTCTATACATAATTAAAACGAAGCCGGTTAAATGCGTATAGTGAAAAGATTAGAAATTAATTTTATAGTGACAAAAGAAATGACCTACTCTATTTTGTGAACTTGAGAGTGTTTCTTGACTGGTCTTCACTTATGGAAGCTCTGGTTCTTATGAAATTTGGTGATTTTCGTTATAAAAAGTTAATAAACATTTTAAAATGTGGAGGGTAGTAAAAGTAATTTTAATCAAGTGAAACAAGCAATGTATGAATGAACCAGAATTGATGATCAATGTTAAACATTAAAAGCTAATACCTCAATTAAAATAATCATAATTTTTTATGCCCCCAACTATTCTAGCCATTGCTAGAGTTATTTTTGAAATTTTAATCCAGCAACAATGTATTGTTTAAAAATATTGTCTATTGTATTAAAATAAGTATGTTTTATTTTCCTCAGACTTTTAATCAAATCCTACTTGCACTTGCAGGTCATGGAGCAGATGTAAAGTGTGTCGATTGGCATCCCACAAAAGGCTTGGTGGTGTCTGGCAGTAAAGATAGCCAGCAGCCAATCAAATTTTGGGACCCAAAGACTGGACAGAGTCTGGCCACACTGTAGGTTTTTGTCTTTTTGTTGACATTTAGAAAGGTGCAAAAGTAGAAACAATATTTAAGGTGTATTCAGAATGGTTCACACCAAATTGTGTGGGTTTTTTTTCCAGACACGCTCATAAAAACACAGTTATGGAGGTGAAGTGGAACCTGAACGGCAATTGGCTGTTGACGGCGTCACGTGACCATTTGTGCAAACTCTTTGACATCCGCAACCTCAAAGAGGAAATGCAGGTGTTCCGAGGACACAAGAAAGAAGCCACAGGTAGGATCTGAATCAGATGGCGCTTGAGGTGTGCTGGTGATGCTGGTATATTAATGTTTTGTGCATGATCTTGGATTGCAGCGGTCGGCTGGCACCCTGTTCATGAAGGTCTGTTCGCCAGCGGTGGCTCAGATGGATCTTTGCTGTTTTGGCACGTAGGGTAAGCATCTGTCAGATCTTTTTGAAGCAGCTTTCAAACTATTGTCTCTCGTAAACCAGGCTCACACTGCACGAGGTTAAGCTCATTTTCCTTCTTCCAAAAATGTCATTATTAGTAGAGTGTCTACAACTTTAGTAATAAATATTTTACATACTGTAATTTTTAAATTGTGAACATAAACTGTCCAAATAAATTTCCAGAGATTTGTGGATATTAAACAAATATAATTTGTGATCTATTGTTGTCATACACCTCATAACATGAGGTTAAAAAGAGGAGGAGTGGCCATTGTTAGACTTGATGAGGCTTTTTCACATGAGTCCGATATAGATTATGGTTAATTTAATCTGAAATAAGATTCCCAGAAATATTTAAATGGCTTCTCAGCAGGTTGCTCTTTGTTTGGGTCGAGGAAATATTGATCAGCTCTTTTACTACTCACATCATCAAAGCTTTCATTGGTCGTTCTCCTTGCTAAAAACGTATCCGATATTGCAGTGTGAGATGTGTTTCGTGTTGATGCTTTTGGTGTATTCGAATCAAGAACAAGTAATGTGGGCGCTCTTCGAATGAGTTTATATGTATGAAGAGGGACCTGGGGGATGAATGTATTTAATATTCCTAAACCCTGAAAGATTTGAAATCTCACTGCAAAATGAAAAGCCCCATTGCTTCTATTGCTGTAATTATACTCCTCTTTTAAGCCTTCCTCCTCATTCGCTGAGTTATTCTGTGGGTTGTCTTTATCCTGTGTCTGTATCCACTCGCATACAAATCGGAGTAATCCATTGAGTGAGATTAAAGGCTAAAACTACAACTCCCATAATGCTTGGGTACTTGCTTTTGGTACGAATATCGATGGTTTCATTATATTGACTCATCAGGAGAGGAGCTCTTAGAGTTGGTGCAAAGCTGCGGTGTGAGCCTGTGCTTTAGGGAGCAGTGGCTTTCCTGTTGAAATGGTTGTTGCTAATGCACCTGAAATGTTCTGGTAGTGTGGAAAAGGAGGTTGGAGGAATGGAGATGGCTCATGAAGGAATGATCTGGAGTTTAGCCTGGCATCCGTTGGGCCACATCTTGTGCTCCGGGTCTAATGATCACACAAGGTGAGCGTCTTTTGCACAGTTTATATAAATATAGATATTTTAGCTTTCCATTCATATCATTTAAAGAAATGAATCTAAAATACAGTGGAAAATGCATTGGGATTCATTCCCTGAATTGGTCATTGGCTGTCAAATCAGAGAAACCAGACCAGAGAGTGAATGGAACTTTCCAACATCTACTACAGTATTTTAGGTTTTAGTACATTAAACCTTCAATAGCTCAAGTGCTAAAGATAATATTAGTCGACAATTGTTTCTACTCTAAGATGTGTGCTGAGAAGTGACTTTCTCTGCTTTAATCTCAGTCCTTCTCAAGATTCTCAGCTGTTTACTGATATGTTATTGTTGGATCTTGAAGTTCACCCTTCACTGAAGTTTCTTTAAAATGCTGTCTCATCCTAAAAAAAAGAGAACGACAAACAAATTTTATGAACTACAGCATTGTTCTAGAAAGTATTTCCTAGAAAAAGGAAGTCTCATGGGGTTGTTTTACGAACAGCTGACATCATTTGATTGAATAACTGTTTAGTGGACTTCTGGTTGCATTTAACCAAATTTATCCACGATCACATTTGAATCCAGCCTCACTGGCTCTATAACATCAATGTCACAGGAGTTTGAAACGCAGTTCTCATTTAGTTTCTCGTGAGCGTTTTTAAGATATCAAAATATTTACTGAAAAACAAAGAAACGAACACAAAATGTTTGTACTCAGAATGTAGGAATTGTTTTAGTTCCAATGTAGTTCACCTCATATTCACCACAGTCCTCTGGTGTCATGTTCACAGCAAGTTTTGGACAAGGAACCGACCCGGGGACAAGATGAGAGACCGATACAATCTAAACTTGTTGCCTGGGATGTCAGAAGATGGGGTGGAGTACGGTTAGTATTTCTAAACCCCTTATATATCAGAAAGCTTCAACGGCGTCTAGTTGTAAATTCCTTACGTTTTATTTTTGGGTAATTCTAGACGACATAGAGACCAATAATATTGCAGCCATTCCTGGCATGGGCATCCCAGAACAACTGAAGGTTGCTATGGAACAAGAACAAGTTGGTATGGACGAAAAACATTTGCTTCTATTATTGGAATAATTTAGATGCTTGATAATTGATGGTTATTTCATAGGCAAAGATATCAATTCAGAGCCTGAATTGAGCATCCCAGGCCTAGACTGGGGAATGGAGGAGGTCATGCTGCGGGACCAGAAAAAACCCCCGGCTAAAAAGGTTCCTTATGCAAAACCCATTCCAGCTCAGTTTCAACAGGTCAGAATTGCTATCCTGCACTTGTCTTCTAATCGACCCACAACCTCACATTTTTGACTTGGACCTATTTATTATGCCAGGCCTGGGCTGAGAATAAGGTTCCTCTAATGCCTCCTGGTGAGGTTCCTAAAGAGAGAAAGGATGAGAAGAGCGCTGATGGCAAGAAGAAGACGCAAGCAGAGATCGAGCAGGAAATGGCGACCCTGCAGTACACTAACCCAATGTTGCTGGAGGTCAGCTGATGCGCTCACACTGTCCTGTATCTACATTATCAATAAAAGATATGATCAATAATGAGAGTTTTTTTTTTTATAGCAACTGAAGATCGAGCGAATGGCACAGTTACAAGAGCAAGGACTTCCTCTTCCGACAGGACAGCAAGGGCCTGTTCCCCCCTTTCCAGGGCAGGGAGGACCAATGCCCCCTCCAGGTCAAGGCTTCCCTCAATCCATGCCTCCACAACAAACACCCCACAACATGCCTCCTGTTGGACCAGGGGGGATGCCTGGACCTTTCATACCTCAAGGACCTCCCATGCACCAGGGCCCGCCTCATCAAGGCATGATGGGTCCTCCAGACATGCATGGAGCTCCACGTCACCCCGGCCCTCATAGGAACATGGGTCCTCAGGGCATGCCTCCCGGATCTAGAGGCATGCAAGGACCTCCTCCTGGAGGTATGCACCCAGGAGGACCTCAGGGAGGTATGATGGGCCCACCTAGAGCCCAGGGGCCACCCCAAGGAGGTATGATGCATCAAGACATGAGGGGGTCTGTGCCTCACGGAAACATGATGGGCCCTCAGGGATCCATGCAAGGGGGGATGATGGGACATCCTTCCAGGACTCATGGAATGCATGGAATGGGGCCACCTCCAGGGGGAATGCATGGACCTTCCAACAACATGCAAGGACCACCAGGAAGTATGCAGGGCCCTCCGCCATACATGCAAGGCAAACCACAACACGTTGGAGATGGAAACCGAGGACAGTTTAGTCAGGTGGCTATCCCAAGCATGTCGTGTGTGTGTGTGTGTGCCTGAGTTCTGAGCACATAGACATCAGGGTAGCTTCCTTTACTAAGGTCTTATTGATGTCTTTCAGGGACAGAATTCTGGACCTCAAGGAATGATGCACGGGATGGGACCACAGGGTCCAAACGGAAAAGGTAAATCACAGTGAAAACTAGTTATGAGACTAGAGATGTTCCCACTGCTGTCATCTACTTCCACATAGATATAGCTGAACAATAAAAATGATAAAAAGTCATTTTTATGTAATCGTTTCCCAGCCAAATGTGGCATTCCCCAAGGATCTGTCATTGGGCCACTTTTGTTGCTTGTCTATTTGTTCCTCCTTGATTACATAGCAGTCTACATTTTTATCTTTATGTAGAAGATGCACAACTTTATTTTTTGATTATTTGTTGGTCACATGCATTACACATGAACACGGTCAATTAGGACAGCTCTTCTTGTCACAGAAATGGTATTTTCAGGGGAAAACTGTTTAAATGAGTCATAATTGATGCATAAGTGACTGATGGAAAAAAATTTAAGATGTTCATCTGCCATATCTCAATCATTCCAGCTGTTTTATTTCTCAAGATAATTTGATAATGATCCGATGCTCCTGGAGCTTCTCCCACAAGACAAATGGGCTCGACTGACCATCCAGAAGATCACTCACTCAGTTTATTGACAACTGTCAAGAAATGTGAAATGTGAAACAAAAACCTTTTGTGCGATATTTGGATGCCTTAAGTACAAGCTTCTAAACGTCTTTAAAGCATTTAAAGATATCAAAAACTCAAAGAAATGGAAAACTGTATAACAATACATTTACTAATTATAATAAATTCGATATTACTGTTCTTGTTTCTCGTCTAACTTTGATGCGTTTTAGAGAGAAGTTCTTACCAGATACAGACCAAGCCCATCAAAGTTACTCTGTACATTGGTGTTTCATCAGATTCTTCATCGCCTCGTAAAATAATGACGAATAAAAACAATTGTCATAAACACAGTTGTCTTGCAGATAAAAATGATTGAGATTAATCTCTAAATCGTCAATGGGAATCTGCTCACTTGGAGTGGAGGTATGGGGTAGGGCTGGGCGATATGGACCAAAAGTCATATCCCGATATATTTAGGCTGAATATCGATATACGATATATATCCCGATATTTTTATCAAAAAGTGAGAGCAATTGTTTAGTCACAGTCAAACCCAAATATGACATTTCACAAGTAGTTTTATTTAAACTGGCCGGATGAAACAATACTCAGCTGTTCCCTTGTTTTTGGGAATAAAATATAAATATATTTGAATACGCAAATAAAATATAAAAATCTAAAGTTTGTATAATGCTGTACATTCATAAATTATTAAAATATTCAATGCTGTAAGCAACTTAGGCGATTGCATTCTTTTAAACTTTTTAAACAATATTTATAGTTTTACAATGTGTTACAAGAAAATTTGACATCTACGCGGCATATAAGCAAAATAAAAATTAAAACTTTTTCACGAGTAAACATTTTATGTGGACTCTCATTGGCTTAGTCTGTGTAATCACGTGATTGAATGCGCGTTCACGCAAGAGGGGAGTCGGAATCTGCCGGGGAGTCGAAATATGGCACAACAACGGTACACCGCGGGAAAATGAAGCTTGAAGGGAGCTTTGTGTAGGGGCTGGAGCTTTTGCGGGTTGCGGTTGGCTTGCAGCTGGGGCCTCGGCAGCGCGCAGTTTCACACACTCTTCATACTGCAGTTTGTGCCACTGTTTTAGATGGTGAAAAAGATTTGTAGTGCTTCCACCCCTGGCTGTAACTTCTTTATGGCACTCCCTACATATGACATGGTTTTGTTTCTCATCAGAAACTTTGAATCCGAACCATCTCCATATTACTGAGCCGCTACTTTTTTGTTTACCAACTAATTTCTCCGCATGCTCAGCAGATGTTGTTGCTTCCTCCATGTTTGTTGAAGAGTGCCGGCGGATTGTCTGCTCCAGAGTCCAGCCCCTCCCCTCTCTGTGCCTGAAAGAGGAGGGGCGTGGCCAGGGGCGCGCAAAGTAGTGCTGAGAGCTCCGGGTTAAAGCAGTTTGCTGGAGCAAGGCTCACAGCGCAGTTTGAACTACGCAGCCTATATCGATATATGCGATATAGTCAAATTTCATATCTCGTTTAAAAATATATCTATATATTTTTAATATCGATATATCGCCCAGCCCTAGTATGGGGTTTGCTTTGAATCACATTCAAGGTGATTAACTGAGGCTTGTTTTGCTCTTGCATCCAGAGGGTCCTCGTGGACCACCTAACCACCACATGGCGCATCCTCCAGAGAGACAGGGCCCAGGAGGACCAGGTCAGGGATCAGATGGAGGCCAGTTCTGGGGTGAGGAAGGAGGTGGCTTTCAGGAGGGCTGGAGGAGAGGCCCGGGGGGCCCTAGTCAAGGATACTCCGGAGGTCACAGGGGAGGCTCTGGGGGTCACAGAGGGAGCTCTGGAGGCCAGTGGGAAGGCCATGAAAGCTTCACCTCAAATGATGAGGAGTACATGGGGTATGTTTCATGTCAATCCGTGTATTTACATGGAGAATTGTGAGGTTGAGTTGTTCAATGTGAGTTTGGTGTTTCACAGGTACGATGAGTATGAGGAATCTGGGGAGGAGTTTGACCAGAGGCAGAGAGGACCACCGCGTGGAGATGACTCGTAAGTTTGTTGAACTCTATAAATGTTGAATGTAAAGAAAGCAGTGTTTTCTTCCAGAAATTCTGATCGTTTTAAACTTGATCTTTTCTGGCTGTCTTTGGATAGCTTTCGCTTCCTCCCCACTGATAAAACTCGTCCGAATGATACATTTTCTACTGCAAAAATTCGAAAGCAAAATCGAAGATGCTGAGAGCGTAATCAAAACTCTGGAATGCGAACCAACTGTTGTAAAAGAAACCAACAAAGAATGGAGTTTATTTAAAGTCAATGTCAATTTTTATGATTATTACTTGATTATTTTTGTTTTCACTCAGTTTTTTTTTTGTTATCAATTTATTCATTTTAGCTGAAATTATGTTCATTTTATTGACTCAGAATTAATTGCATTAAATCTTTATTTCCCATGTGTCTTACATTCCTGGACTTGCCTTCATTGTGCAGGTTCCGCAGAGGCGGTCAAAGTGGGCGTGGAGGAAGGGTGGAAGACTTCCAAGAAGAGTATGGTGAAGATGAGAGCTATGATTCCCAAGAGGACATGAGTCAGGGATGGGGAGGAAGAGGAGGAAGGGGACGTCCACGTGGTGGTCCACACAGAGGAGGTAAAGCTAGTTAAAAATCATTCTCCTGTGCCCTCCCTGGATCTTCCAGGTGGTCTTCAGAATGGGACTGGACGTTTGCTGGCTTGAAATGCTCCACTAGCAAGCTGTCCAATCACAGCCCTTGCACTTAGCATCGCTGTGATGTGTGACTGCTTTGTCGTATGGATCGTCTATGAGTCATGTGACACCGGGTGTCCTCCATTACTTGTGGTGCAAAACAGTTAGGGTCTAATCTTGAACCGCTACCACACCGAGCCCTTTCGGAACAGGCGATCCATGACCCTTCTAGGTGGGATTCGTAGTCCCACAGCTGGTAGTTCCCCAGCCAAGTGCACTAACTAAATGCCTGAACTTGTACTGAGCAGGATGACTATACACCAGTAGGGTAAAACTAACCATCTCACAACGGTCTAAACCCAGCTCACGTTGCCAGTTAGTGGTTGAACAGTCCATCGCTTGATGAATTCTGCTTCAGAGTGATGGGACGATCTGACATCGAAGGAACAAAAAGCGACGTTACTAACGACTTATCCCTGCAGTAACTTTTCTGACCCTTCTAGCTTAAATCTCAAAATAGCTAGAAGGATCCCAATGCCTTGCTTTCACAGTCTGTACTCCTAATGAAAATCAAGATCTACGAGGCTTTTACCCTCCCACTCTAATGGGAGGTTTCCGTCCTCCCTGGACCCGCCTTAGGAAACCTTCGCTACTGTTTGACAGTCAAACTCCCACCTGCCACTGTCACACTCGGGTGATGGAGATGACCGAAAGCCCAAGGCACTTGATGACAGAAGTGAGAGTAAGACGTTGCTTTATACTGTTTGGTTTCCATTGTCTTGACCCAAAAGTAAAAATCTGACCAAACAGAAATCATTGAGACTCGTCCCAGTTCTCTTCAGGTCATTGAGCAGGTCTTAGTTATGGCCTTATGTCTCAGGCTCAGGATCATTGATGTTCCTCGAGGTGAGATTTTTAAAAGGGGCCCAACGATTGTTCCCATTTCACCAAGCAAATTGTCTGTTCAAGCTGGTCTTCAGTTTTGTCCCTGGTGCCAGACTCCCCCAACCCCCCTCTTGAGATCTAGCACTTTCAACATAGCTTTGCACAAATCAGATGGTGGCATTTGAATATAAAATCATATTTAGAATTAAAGTGCATTATGTAAGAGTAGCTCCAGTACATTTATACACACGTCACAAAATTACAGTTCTGATTGCGGTTCTTAAGTCATGCTTCTTTTGCTGCTAAATTATTCTGATATATTTGAAATAGCCAAGCTTTGTAGTTTGCTAGTAAATCTGAAGCGTTTCCTCGTGGCAGAAGAACCATGCCTCTTCTTGGAACACGCCTGATATGTTTCCATTTCAAGAACAGCCATTACCTACTCCGCCCTCCTGCAGATATAATCACATTGGTGATGTGTGTTCAGGTCATGAAGGCTACCGGGATAGTCAGCGGCCGGAGCACAACATGCACGACAGTCCATCTCCGGCCAGCAGAGAGCGATCTTCTTCATTACAAGGCATGGACATGGCCTCGCTGCCTCCACGCAAACGTCCTTGGCATGATGGACCAGGCACTGGGGACATGGACTTGCCCGCTGCAGGACCTGATGAAAGAGGACCAGGTAAAACAACCTTTTGCACTTTTTTTAATGGTTTTCTGAATAGATCGCTTGTGTTTGAGGGCAATTAGAAGCTTATCATAAATTTAAAAAAATCACCAGGTGGCGCTATGAGTGAGAATGAATATCGTTCTATTATTGTATTGAGAGTATTTTGTCATTTGACAGTAACACAAATGTCACATTTTTATCTCACACCAAATCAAAAAGCTCCGTAATTTAACAACCCATAAGCCTTAAGAGAAGACCGGTGGAGTTTGGAGGTGAACAGATAAAATCTGTAGGAGTTTGTCGAAATATGACCAAAGCAAAATATCTGACTTCCTGTAGAGTTTGGAAATGCAATCCTTATTAATTATATTTAATGCTTAGTGCCCTACTACACACATATGCTGCATTTCATTCCCCTGCGGCAAAATGTGCACCATATGCTGGAATGCATTAGTTGGCGCAACAGAGCCATTTTTCATTCTTAACCTTTTAAACCCTGATCGTTATCAATTTTCACCAGTTCTGAAGTTTTTTGAGCACATTTAACCTCTCATGAATGTTTCGAAAGCTGCAAAACGATAATACAGTGGTACCCCATGACACAAAATTAATCCAGTCCAGGGTGGCTTTCGTATCTCGAAGCAAGTTTTACATGTAAAACACCTAATCCGTGCAACAGCTGGTTAGATGAAAAAGTGGAAAAACAGAGAAAAATCAAGTAACGTTTCTTCAATCCTTAAATCTACACATTGTTAATGTAATAAATGATAATAAAAAACAAGCAAAATATGTAATATGTACACAAATGTGAAACCTTACCTTGAGTGAAGAGATGTGTCGGAGGAGGTGGAACGGTGGCAGAAAACACTACGGCACTACGTATGAAACTTAACTTTCTCGAGATATTTCATGAATAACTAAAAAGCGAGCGTGTGAGAGACACTTCTGAGAGCGCGTCATGGTTTCTCTAAGTTGCGCTATAGAACAGCACTTTCCACGTTATAAACATTATTTCTTTTACGACACCTTGACTTTAACTGTTGTTATAGCACATTATTGGTAATCTAAAACTGATTTAAAGTGTTTTAAAGCTATCAGCCCCTTTTACCATTGTCTAAAAGGAGAATGGATCGCCAGGACCCGGAAGCGCAGCACGACGTCAGACTTAACAGACGGATAATAGAGCAGAACTGTTGGTGTTTTTCGTATCTTGGAATTTTTTTCGTATCTCGAACTTTTCGTAACTCGAGGTACCACTGTACTTCGAGCAGTTACGATAGGGTTCCCTGCAGCTTTGGTTCTTGAGTTCTAATAAGAGCAAAGACTTTAATAATCGTCAACATTACGTCCACCTGCTCTCCTGTTCAAAATGTGGTTTTGTTTGAAAAGTGTGCCCTCTAGTGGTGAAAGCTTCATGTTGAAATGTTATCGTTGTGTTTTTTGAAATCATTGATTAGAACATTGTTTACTGTAATCTTTAGTATTTTTTTTAACTTTCAATGGTCCTAAACTTCCTGTAATTCTCACAGGTCGACCGGTACCAAGAGACGAGGGCGGGTATGGTCCTCCACCACGAGGAGGAGCAAGAGGGGGCTGGGGCCGGGGAGGAATGCCAAACCCTGGGGGTCCAGGTCCCAATATGGGTCCTATTCGCGGACGAGGTGCTCCACGTGGAGTTATGAGGGGAGCCCGAGGACGGTAGAACCAGTAATGCCCGCTTTCATGGGCACAAGAAGGCAAAACTGAGTAAGAACAAAACATAGCAAGAATATTAGCTTCCTTGAAGGTCTGGACTGGTGTCGGGAAGCACTTCAGTAAAATCTGCTCTCATTGGTGGATAAAGTTCAAGAGCAGTGCTGAGAAGAATGATTGGACGGGAACATCGTGATCGGGCATGAAGCGTCTCGTGTAATGGATTCATGTTGCATGGCACAGTCCTTTCCCTCGTGCTACTCTCGAGCGCCCCGTTTCTCACTGCAAGGCAATGGAACCATCATGAGGACTGAGGTGAATGGTTTGCTGCATATTTAAGTTCATTTTTATGACGTTCTGTAACAAGACCGGGCAACTCTTGAGTGACCGTTTCAGACCTTGTTTCTATTTGTACAGTTTGTCACTAAAGTTGTTTTCGTTTTGTCCTTTTTTGTATGAAATCATAATAAGAGTGCGCAAAATGTATGTAAACTCAGTGCTGCTGTCTTTATTTTCGTTTAACTCCATCGTCATCATCAAAACTCTGCTGTTTATCAATGGTTTGATTCAAGGGAAATGAAATGAGACACGAGCCGCTCGTTTACCACTGTGCCTCTAACCACTTTCAGTCTATTCCATAGTTCAGCCATTCAGAATAAAGATCATATTTTCTATAAAGATTTCATAATAATGCGTCTTCAGAATAAGTGATAAACGGTGCGTTTCTGAAGAAACACATTTATATTTGATCGACTGTAAATTGTGGATTTTCACTGAAGGATTCAAACGATGAAAGAACAGAAGAACGAACAAAAGTGTTTCTCGCTCTTGGATTTCGTACCTCTACACAGCTGGGAGATGCGTTTGGTGACATTGTCCAGCTGAATGTGGGACGGTACAGATGTATGATTTTCCTTTATTAATCGTTTGTTTTTAATAAAATATTATCTCAGTTTAATATCGTATAGGAGACACACACAAGTTATTAAGTGTGCAATAATTATTCAAACTAAATAAGACGGCTGCAAAATATAGGCACCACAAAAGAAGAATTATTTCCATATTTTGTTCATCTTTCTGCAGAAATAACTTCCTGTAAATGTGTTCTGTAACTTCTTGTCTATTAGAGGTTCTGACATGTTTTGGTTTATTTACTAAACATCCCAATTTCATACTTCTGCTTTAAATCACAAGTGTTGAATAATATTCAGGTCTGGGGACTGACCGTGAGTCGTGCTCAGGGTTTTAGTCTTGTTGAAAGATCCAGCATGTTTATTTCACTTTCCAAATATCTCAGATGTTTTTCTCCTGTACGATTTTTTTAACAAAAGTTTGCTATCCAGGTAACTCATGATTTCTAAAGGAAAATATTAACAATTTACAGGGGTGCACAGACTTCTGCATTCCACTATATCTGTGCAGGGATGGGGTGGGAGCAGTGAGGGTTCAACATCACAAGTGGAACACCCACCTCCTGCTTCACAGAACGAAGAAAACATCAGCTCACCTTTCCAGAAAGAGCAGGTGGAACTAAAGATCTCAGATCAGGGATCTCCAGCCCGAAGCACAGACCTCCACTGCTCCAATGTCCATTCGCTGTTGGACCAATCAAATGTCTTCTGCTTGCTTTGTTTCTGTGATATTGTTTTAGCTGCTGTTTTCACTGTAAAGGCCAGATTCACTGAGCGTCCGCTGATTAAGAGCTGTGTCTGCAGCTAGAACTCTCTGTGACACTGGGTTCTAATCCCAGGAACTTGTTTCTGAAGCTGCTGACTGGGAGGAACTCTGGCTGAGTTCCATTACTCCCAATGGAAACCAACGGCTAGAGGTGCGGCTAAAATATGATTATAAATAGGGACAGCGCTATAATGTTTTTTTTTTTTTTAAATATGTCCAGATATTTATAAAATAAGCACCAAATATTTTAACTTTATGCAGTCAAGTATATATACAAAGTATAACTATTATTGAAATACACAGCTGATATTACCAACCACGTTAAGAAAGTCCAAACAAACACAGACGTCACCAAACAAAGCCTTGAAGGAATACAAGAAACATGTTTTGGGTTATTTCACAGTAACCAAAAGATATAAAGAGTGAAAATAAAGAAATAACCAATATGAAGTTTCATTCTACAATAAATGTGTAGTTAATGATTTAATGAAGTCTGCATGCACCGGAGTGTGTGCCAGTCGGCTGTAGAGTAGGAACCCAGCTATTGTTTACTTTTTACTTCAAATATAGTTTCAAAAACACTTGAGTTTTCATCCTTTTGGTTTTATTTAGACACTACAAAAGTTATGACATCATTTGTGAGGAAATTCAAAATAAAAATGTGTGAAAATGCACAATCGTCTTTCGGTTTCATTTTACAGACATCTGGGTTTCTTTAGTGCCATCTAGTGGTGAAAAGAAGGAATAACGCTTGAAAGTTCTGGCACAAAGTTCGCTTTGTTTTTTTTTATAATACTATTTGCATTATTTTTAATTTAATTCATATAGAACCTCAACTTTTGCAATAAAAATGAAAAATATGAATTGCATTGTTGTACAATTTCAGTTATTTGTGGAACTACTGTGTAATTTTACATATATTTATTTTTACAAAAAACGAAATCAAACATTGCCACAAAAATAAACTAATTTCAAGATCATTTATTACAGCAACTTGTAAATTAGTAAGAAATGCTCCAAAAGGCCCCAGACCTCTCATTGCTATAACGCAAGCTAAATACTTGATTTAAGAACAATGTTGATGGTCGGAAAATAAATGTTTGCTATTCTTTGGTTGAAGGCAGTATCCTTCAGACATCATTGACGATCAACAGAAATACACTTTTAAAACATTTTATTTACAAAATAACTTTTAAAACCAGAAGTATTAAAGACGAAGAGGAGCTCGGTCATAGCTTGGAGATCCACCTCCATTTGCATGTCGAGTGTGCCCCTCAAAGTTTGGCCATGGCACCAGACATCTTCCCAAACAGCCCAGAGATCACCCAGTCAGTACCAGACGAACCGAATCATTCCCGGTGAATTCAAACAGCATTGATGCACACTGAGTTCACTTCATAAACAACACAGCTGTTCGTCTCCAGGATCGAACCACTGATCTCGAGTCTGTGATTAGATCGGCATGGTTTTCCCGGTCACCGTCCTTTTAATCGCGGATGCTGCCATGCCTCCCATGAACCTCATCCCGGCGCTGCCTCCCGGTAACAGAGCCACGATGTACCCGACTATAGCAGCGATCTGCAGGCAGGCCCCTAGCGCCGTGAGCAGCGTGCTGTGGAGGCTGAGGGCGGCGTACAGGGTTCCGACCAGGGAGCACAGGTACACGGCGGCCCCCGGCGTCGGAGTCGCGATGAGTTTGCTTGGTCCGCGGAGGATCGCAGCCCCGAGCAGCGCGAAGACCGATCCGAGAGACCAGAGCAGCGCAAACTTGCGGGCCTTGAGGAGCAGCAACGGGGCGTAGAGCGCCGAGAGCCCGAAGCACAGGGCGGAGAAGAAGATGCAAGTCCCGAACGCCACCAGTCTTTGAGAACGACTCATCCCGGGTAAACATGGATCCGGTTCCGAGGACCAGGGCCACGAGAAGCCGCTACTTGCGCTCGGGCCTGAGGATGCACCTCCACGCGAGCCGGAGAATGGGCTCGACCACTTCCCGAACCAGCTGCCCGGCACCGGAGGCGGTTCGTCCAGGTCTATCGTGGTGCTGGAGCTTGACTGAGAAATGGTCTTCGCTCCACTTTTGGACTGTGCCAGATATTCCTGGAGTTGGCGATTCAACTCCGCCATTTTTACTCTAGTGTTTGTTTTGTGGAACGTAAACAAGAAGCCGAGGCGCGCTGTGGATGACGTGTTATTGTGACGTTTATAGATATTTTATACATAGATACCTCGTGAAACGGGGCCATTCGATGGGAGCTGCCGCCATCTTAGCACAGGAGAAGTGACGTCTACTTACTGTACTGATTAAAGGAGCATCTACCAGCGAATAAAATAACCATAACTCACTTAATTTTCAGACGATGTTCAAGAATTTTATTGGAAATATTAGACAGTTTTATGTACGGTATTATATATATAATACCGCACTTAAGAGATGCAAGTAAACATATACGGTTACAGCGAAAGGTCATAACGATGCTGAGGTCATAACAACTCATAACGATGCTGATAATAATATACAAAAAGTGGTCGACAATATGAAATAAAATGTATATTATATATATATACATACATTAACGCATTATAATAATAATAATACATATATAATTTAATATGCTACTCTAATAAAATAATAAAGGAATAGGCATTTACTATTATACGACACAATGACTTGAAGTCAAATTTCACAAACTGCAGAATAAAATTAAGGAAATCACTTCCAAAACAAGGGAATGGATGTTTCAGGTTCACTGTCAATCACATTTTTTCAAAGAACACTTTTCCAGGTTGACTCTATGACCCGATCGTTCCTTCCCTGTACCAAGATGGCGCCATGACGACGCAAGTGAAAGGCCATCATAAGGCATCTATATAAAGAGTTTCTATGGTGACGTTGATGTACGCGACGGAAATCTCTTCAGTTGTTTTGTACTGGCAGACGTTGTGCATTACCGCCATCTACTGGATTGAGGTGTGATCACAGTTGGGTTTTCTAGCCGTATCTTCAATGGGATGTGGCCACTGCACATTGTACTGTAAAGTTGTTCTCTGGTTAAGTCGGTTACTGATTCTTCATCATGTACAACATAACTGGACGTTTAAACAAAGCTTTACAAATTAATATTCATGGTAGGAGGGTGTTGGAAAATACACAGATAAACAAATTAAATGAAAATGTTACTGGGAATGAACGGTGTCTCAATGACGGGTTAAAGCACTGTTCTTCAAAACATAATATGCAACAAATATCTCCTCCCCATTGTAAAACTGCGAATACAAATAGGGCATTGAACAGTGTTTCAGTTTTACTGCCCGAATTCTGCGATTGCACTCACAGTGCAATTCTGAACCGTGTTTCGGTTTCACTGTCCAATCCTTCAGCACAAAACCTGTTTAAATCTCCTACATCCAGGTTTTCAGAGGTCAGGGAAACCAGTCTTGAGATGATTCGAGCTTTATGACACGGAGCATTCTCCTCCTGGAAGTAGCCCTCAGAAGAGGGGGACACTGTGGTCATAAAGAGATGGAGATGGTCAGCTCAGGCAGGCTTTGGTATTGAAACAATGCTCAGTTGTTACTAATGGGTCAAGAAATTACACCACCCCCACAACCGACCTGAACGGATGGATCCATGCTTTTATGCAGAAATCGAGACTCATCAGAGCAGGCATCGTTTTTCCTATCTTCTATTTTTCATTCTTAGCGGACAGGTGTGGTCTTCTGCTGCTGTAGCCCATCACCTCAAGGTTCGAGTGTTGTGCGTTCAGAGATGCCCTTCTGCAGACCTCGATTGTAACTAGCGGTTTTTTGAGTTCCTGTTGCCTTTCTATCAGTTCGAACCAGTCTCTCCACTCAACTCATTTGCTCCCATAGCACTGCCGCTCACTGGATATTTGCTCTTTTTTTGGACCAGAAACTCTAAACCCAAGAGTTGGTTGTGTGTGAAAATCCCAGTAGATCAGCAGTCTCTGAAATACTCAGACCAACCCGTTGGCACCAATAAATCACTTTTCTTACCCATTCTGAAGCTCGGTTTGAACCATGCCTAAATGTATTGAATTGATCCCGTGTAATTGGCTGATGAGAAATGTCCATTAATGAGCAGTTGGACAGGTGTACCTAATAAAGTGGCTGTTTTTTGCACCCTTAAACATTTTTATACCATGGGGTATTAGTAACTTAAAATACTTTTTAACAAAGCCACTTGTTTCATCATCAGATTAATTAAATTAATATTAAGCGAGGTTTTGTGAGATTCATAAAGACATGTTGTTTTTATTTCATCCCAAGATTTCCAGGCCCCTCCATTTCAACATCACACCCCCCTCCCCCCCCCCCAAGAGCATCTCAATCAATCGATCTGTAAGCTGGAGTAGTGATACATACATAGTGAGTAATATCATGTTATAACTCTTATAAATGTTTGGATAATTATCAGATTATTCCAAACCAGCAACATTTATGATTAAGAGTTCCAAACACTATTAACCTCAAGCAGCATCTTACACCGACACTTTATTCACAGTTTAAATTTGAATATCATAGATATAAAAGTGTGCTTTTTTTCCTTTAAAAAAATTCAAATCAAAATGTGGTTAGAATACGTCTGAAAACCTTTACATTTTATATTTTCTAATCCAGTTTTTCAAGAACTCTTAAAAAAAAACTCTTAAGAGACACAAAGAAAAAAACTTTATTTCTTATCGGCTAGCTAGCAACTGTTGCTAGGGACTTCGGTTGGTCTGAAAAGGAGACACTCCCTGACGCAACCAGCCAATCACAGCCATCTCCCAATCAGTCACTTACCCTAAAGACTCTTCCCTGCAGCTTCCGGGTTGTCAGATCTACGGTTCACACCTGCTGACTCTCCAGAGTGACCTCACTCACCTGGCTCTACTCCTGCTTCCCATTGCTCCTGCTGCGTCTCTCAGAAACCTCTTGCCCTTCTTCTCCTTTCTGAACTGGTCTCTGAGCGCCGTGATTGTGATGCACAACACGAACAGGTCTGACATTTACATTTTAATAACAACAACGCAAAGAGCGAAAATACAAACTTTATTTTACAAAAACAATCAACATTTTGCATAGTTGCTATTTAAAACACATAGAAAACATTCATAAGAACATTACAATTTGACAATATTTGTACAATAAAACGGGAACATTTGATTTTACAATGATAAAACACTATGTTTGTTATAAAAATCGACAATTGCAATTTATTCTAAGAAAACTTTAAATATTTCAATGGTTTAAAATACAAAACGTTCATGAAAAAGAGTATAAAATAATTAAAGTAGGAGTAAGAAACATTTAACCATCGCTCAACAGCTTTCATGGGGTTTTGAATGCATCGTAACTGAACTCTGAATCCTTCCACACATTAGTTTCCACCGTGCATGACGAAGATCTCGCCGTACGGCTCGTGCTGTCGCACCACGACGTGTCTAGCAACCGTTTCCTCTGAAAGCACGAACACACATCCACCCAAAAAAAATGAATTCATTTAACTTAAGTGTTTAGCACTCTATTAAAAGGGGCTGATACGCTTTAAATCAGTTTTAAATCGAGCGAAACATTATGTATAGATTATCAATAATGTGCTATAACAAATGTTAGAGGCGTTTTACATGTAAAACTTGCTTCCAGATACGAAATATTCGAGATACGAACGCCACCCTGGAACGGATTAGTTTCGTATCTCGGGGTACCACTGTATTAATAGCTACTGCCACCTGCTGGACAAACGCTGTCCTAATCCAAAGGCACAGGCAGGGTGTGCATATTCATTAATATAACAAAACAAATTATTCATAACAAGAAAAAGATAAAAAGAAACAAACGTATAATTGTTCTTGATTTTTCCACATTAGGTTTGGGTTAGGGTTCACAAATCATTGAGTCTACGATAGTCGATTGTAGGAAAGTCCGAATGTAAGACCAGGTGATTTTGGGGTAACAGAACAAGTTTAATGTTCAAAAATGTAACAAAACAAAAACTAAACCTTCTTTGTTTGTCTCTCATACACTGCCAGAGTTTGGGGGCGGTCAGTTCAAAGCACGATCAAAGCACCCCCCCCCCCCCCCCCCCCCCCCCCCCCCCCCCCCCCCCCCCCCCCCCCCCCCCCCCCCGCCAAAGACACACACACTGGCTGGTATTATATAAAATGTGTTTTTCTATCTTAATAAGAGATTCTCCGTTAATCACAATGATTCAGTGACAGAGAGAATCTTAAATACCGAAAACAAAGTTAAACACTTAACTTTTGCATAGCTTACAAAAGATTAACTTGTAATTCAGGTCGATGCAAACATATACATGACAGCTCAAAAATAGCAGAATAAAAAACAGAAAATAGAATGTTCCGTATTGCCACTAGATGGTGGTATAACTTACAATGTAGGTTGCTGTATGGATTCCTTTAGATGGGGACTCTTAACACGCATGGCACATTTGAGCCAGATCTGACATTAAATGGCAGACATACATTTTTACCAGTTCTGACGTCTACGAAATTCAGTGACTTTAAACACATTTAGACCCTAAAAATGTGCAGAAAGCAGCAAAACAATATTACACAAAGCAATTACAAATTCATTGGTCGAACCCTAGTAAAAATGTTTACCCCCCCCCACCTTGCCATGAAGGTAACAAGTAGTGATAGGAAACAAAAAACCAACAGGAACCAGGATTTAAACCTCTTTTTTCAGATTTAGAGTTGACTTTTAATATCTGCTAACTTTTAGCCCAAGCCTCAAGTGGTTAGGGGAGGAATTACAGTTTCAGTCACTTCCTGTTACGTTTCCCACTGGGAAAGTGGGAGGTTGCCGCTTGGTTAGAAATCACACTGTAGGCAAGTACATCAAGCAAATACTTACACATACACCTACTACATAGTATGTAGGGGTGGCAAACTACTCAGTTTTATACCGAACTGTACGGTACAACGTCCTTGGTTCAATATGCTCTTGTGAATTACAGTTTTTCGTAATTTGAATACATGGAGTATATGGTGGTACCCTGAGATACGAAATTAATCCGTTCCAGGGTGGTGTTCGTATCTCGAACATTTCGTATCTCGTGGCAAGTTTTGTTCGTATCTCGAATTTTTCTTCGCATCTCGAAGCAAAATATTTCCCGCGAGACGTTTCGTATCTCGAACATTTTGGTACTCGAAGCATTCGTATCTCGGTTTACCACTGTATATTATTACAGTTTTGACAAGTCTGACGAGCCGTTGGTATAAAACTCCTATAAGTATTCTTATTACTTTCAAGTGTCAAAAGGCAGATTTCAGGGAACGAAACGCATCCGCTAGCAAATATCCAATCAATGAACTGCCTCTTTGTGTAAATATCCAATCAGCAAGTGCTAAAGTTAGAAGAGGGCCAGACGAAGAAGCATCTGAAGATTTGTGCGAATCTCAATCTACATCGGTGTGTAGAGGCCTGTCGTGAGCGTGACATGATTTTTATTTGAACACACTTCATCAGGTTTCTTATGTCTACCATCTGACAGGGGGCGGGAACACTTCACTGCATCATGGGATTGAGAAGTGTGTGGAGTGTGGACAGTATGCCCACTTCAGATTCTTATTTGAAATAGTAATCTGGATACGTTTCACTTGCTGCATTTCACATTCGTTGAGTATCTGTTTAAAAGAATCCTAAATCTCAAACACACGGTTTAGATTGAGCCACGACAATTATCAGTTACTTTTGCTTTGTCTGGACGGTGGATGTTTTGGTTCATTTGTTCGTTTCCAGCCTCCTTTCCACAAAGATATACTTCATAAAAATACTCTTACCTAGCAGCCTCCAAAACCTAAGGGCAACGATTTTCCTGCTGGCCTGAGGGGGCAGCAGAGAGTGAAACGTCACCGGCTCTTCAGGGATATCCTGCAGCCTTTAACACAGAAATCCATCACAAATGTTTGAATATTTTCTCATTACATTCATTTCACAAATAACCAGCAGACCAGATTGAAATGAGGAAAAATAGTTTGCAATGTTTGGCAGAATTTTGAAAAATCGTCCGTCCCTGTGATGTAGTGAACGGTGCACCAGACACATGCCATATCATCATTTCCCAGCCTTCCCCCTCTCTCTACCCACTCCTCTTCCTGTCATTTCTACTGTTCTATCTGTTCGAATAAAGACAAAATTGCCAAAAATAAATATTTAAAAAATAAAATAAAATAAATTATCCAATGTTTTTTGAAATGTGGGAGACAACAATGCCCAGGGGAAACCCACACTCACACAGGAGAGCGTCCGAGAGGTGGACGAGCCAAATGATTGGAACCACGGGGTGACACCATTACCTCGCTGCTGAAGAAAGCAGAGCAGGTTGCGGAAACCAGGTACATCAGTATGTTTAGGTAGGTATTTTTCCAATTTTCTTTTTTACTCCTGAACATTTCCCCCTCACCCTTCCCCAATCCCTTATCCACTGCCCCTTTTAGTCCAATGCCGCCTTGTCCTGACGCAACTGATGTAAACTGACTCGTGGGAACCACAGCTAATAAATATTTACATACATCCAATGCTCCAATCCAGAGGAGAAAACACCACACCAGGTGTTTAACTCCCCTGGAGAGAACAAAACTGTACAACTCAGCAAAGCATTTACTCTCCCATGTGATGGCTTTTGAGCAGGACAGGACACGGTTAAAAAAATTGCTCTATTTATTGTTTTTTGGACCTATGTTTGGATGATTATGTTTAAAACTCGGATACGGGTCGGCAGAGTTTAAAAGGTAAATTCAAAAGGTGAGTTTTTCCTTTGGGCCGTAACACATCATAGTAAGCAATACTCTAAAACATAATCTTTTAAATGAAAGAACTCCGTTACCATCAGCGCGTTACTCTGTTACCGTGTACATTAAATGCTGGACATCAATCAACAAAACGAAGTGAGAAAATTTGATTGAGGGCTCTGCGATGATTTTTGGATCGAGGGCGATCATAATTACGTCACAATCCAATTTTTTCAGAACAATCATTATATTGTCAGGTATTATGCACAACATGTTATGTCCTTGGTAATGCAATAGATGGTGGCTCGACGCCAAGGCAATTGTTTTTGTTACGCTGTAAATTCAATCAAACACATGAAGAAACAGAAGAGTTGGTCCTTTAACGTTTGTAAAATGGAAGTGGTTTGGTTTTTTTGCAAACGGGCATGGAGCAAAAAAAACTATTTTTTGTAAATGTTGCAACATTTACTAATGCAGTGTAAAATTCAAGACATGTGGTTATTGTTTCAGTTCTGAAACATGTCGCCCTTTTCTGTAAATTTACTTTGATTTAACAGTTAATAGTTTTATTTTCATAATAGTATTCATTTTTAACCCGTTTCAAGAGCATCTGTTTTAATCACTTGATTACAATATTTCTGTAGACATGGTAAGATTAGCATTAGTTGGTTAGATTGTAGCGCTGTAATTTCTTAAAACCATTTTGAGTAAGAATCATGAAAAAAATTGCGCTATGATTTTTTTTCCCATTTCGCCTTGCCTTAGTCTGATTGGTGAACGCTAGCTCAACACGCTGTGAACGTAGCTCTGTTAGCATTTTTCTAACTCCATTATGTAAAGCCACAACTGCAGATTGGACTAGAATTTTGATTCTTTATTATTGCATACTTTTATTATTAATTATTTTGATTAAAGCTCAATCGCTTCCATATTGATTACTATATTACCACCTGATTCAGGTCACACATCACTGTTCTATTGCTTCATCTACTTCCAAACTGGAAATGCTTAACGTTCAACATGCAGCCCACCTCAACTGTGCAGCGTCCAGATTTTTAGTTAAACAAAAAGTTGGTTAGTTCAATAAACAAAAGTTAACAAAGCATTTGTTATATTTCAGAACACTTGGTTTATATAACACATGTAGTGTGTCTTTGTTGGGATTTCTTCTTTTCCTTTCGGCTGTTCCCAGTTCAGGGGTCGCCACAGTGAATCATCTGTTTCCATCTAACTCTGTCCTCAGTATCCTCTACTCTTGCACCAACTACCTTCATGTCCTCTTTCAGCACATCCATATATCTTGTCTTTGGTCTTCCTCTTGACCTCTTGCCTGGCATCTCCATCTCTAACATCCTTCTACCAATATAACCACTATCCCTCCTCTGCACATGTCCAAACCATCTCAACCTGGCCTCTCTGAGTTTGTCTCCAAACTAACCAACCTGAGCTGTCCCTCTGATGTGCTCGTTCCTAATCTTGTCCATCCTAGTCACTCCTAAACTGAACCTCAACATCCTCATCTCTGCTACTTCCATCTCTGCCTCTTGTCTCTTCCTCACTGCCACAGTCTCCAACCCATACATCATAGCTGCTCTCACTACTGTTCTGTACACCTTTCCTTTGATTCTTGCTGACACTTCTCTGTCACACAACACCCCTGACACTTTTCTCCATCCACTCCAACCTGCCTGCACTCGTCTCTTCACCTCTTTTCCACACTACCCGTCGCACTGGACTGTTGACCCCAAATACCTAAACTCCTGCACCTTCTTGACCTCAGCCCCCTGTAACCTCACTGTTCTATTTCCCTCCCTCTCGTTCAAACACATGTATTCTGTCTTGCTGCGACTGACTTTCATTCCTCTTCTTTCTAGAGCTGACCTCCAACTTTCCAGATGTTCCTCCACCTGCTCTCTGCTCTCACTACAGATCACAATGTCATCTGCAAACATCATTGTCCACGGAGATTCCTGTCTGACCTCATCTGTCAACCTGTCCATCACCATAGCAAACAAGAAGGGACTCAAAGCTGATCCTTGTGTGTTTTTGTTGGGACAATGTTCATAAATATTTCGAAATATTGTTCAGGTTGTTTTCAGTTGTTTATTTCAAAATGTTAAGTTATATATTCAGTTTCTGCTAATCTGAATTAATTAATTAGTAATTATAATTTTACCCTTTTGTCTTTCTTTATTGACCAATGAATTAAAACATTTTCCATGCAGCAGTAAAATTAAGCAATAATGGCATTAAAGTGGGCATCAAAACATGTTCTTTAAAAAGCAACTAACAAAGTAACTACTTTTTGAATGAAGTAACCAGAACTTACGGTTAGTATTTTCAGTTTCTCAATACTAATATTCCATCTTTTGACTGTTTTGAGCCACTCTTGGTGAGAGCGTAGCTGTTGCTGGATCAAACACCTCCACCAAAGTTATTTTCTTCGAGGAGGTAATGCAGGTGTACCTGAACTGTTCATCGATCTCCATTGCTGTTTCCAGCTCCGGGGCCCTCTCCTCAGGGATGTCCTCGAGATTGAACTGAGCTTCCGGAACAGGGGATCTGAAACCCAGAGAGAACTTGCTTATCCAGAGACTAAATGTGACACCAACACCTCAAACCAGTCACTGAAGAAAAGAGCAACTACATCTGTGCCCTCACTGTCTCATTTGTGGCGTCTCAAAAGGAGAAAACTCCCTCTCTGAGGTCGTCTCCAGTACCACCAAGGATGCAGCTGAAATAAAGGATCATGAGAATTGAGTTTGCAAACCCACAAACATGTTTTCTATGCTAACAGTCTGAGAGTTCTACCTGGCGTTTCCTGCTGGAAGAGTTCCAGCTCTTCCATTTCTCGAGGAATCTACAGAAAGAAGAGAAGCGCGACGGATGATCGGTTATAGCGGAAGCTACAAGTTATTACTGTTGTTTGAACACCTGCCTCTTTTGAGCTAAGCTCTCGCTCCTCGTCCCTCTCGTGTAACTCATCTCCGTCACGTGACTTCTTTCGGCGCTTTTGAGTAATCTGAGGTTCAGAAAGCTCCAGATCATCCCGGCTCACTGAAGGAGCGATGGGCTTTATGACAGCTGCTCGCTTCCACAGCTCCAAGATCTCAGGAGGAAGATCTGAGGACGAGGAACAACGAGGAACTTCAGCTTTGGATTTGTTTTGTAAACCTTCTGCCACAACAAAATAAAAAACAACACACAGCCATGAGTCCCTCCCAACAGGGAATGTGAGGATTGGGCTCCAAATGTATTTCTACGGCCACACTTTTTTTTTCCAGCACTATTTTAACGCTCATGGACCACTGGAATCATCTTCCACTCCTCCATGAAGACATCAAAGAGCTGCTGGATAGTGGAGACCTTGCTCTGCAAGGGTTTAGCTTAACCCTTAGAAGCCCCTGCACGCACCATTGAAGAGTGTTGTGATTAATTAGGAACGACTCAATCCACCTTTTGTTTAATTTCGATTTCAAATATAATGAGTAGGTTTTGAAGGATTTTGCTTATTTAATGTGTTTGCATTGAGTGTCTCTGATACAATCATAGAATCTAACATTGATCGTATGTCTCTGTTTATTTACATTTCCATTGTCTGCCTCAACTTTCTATGGGCTGTCTAGGACCCCCACACTTTTGCATCTTGTGTTGATAAGCTCTGACACCCCTAGGCGGTCCTTCACCTTCCTCATTGTATTTGTGGGGGTTCCTTTAACAACCCTTTTTGCTTTTAAAGACACTAAAACTCCAAGACACAGTTGGTTAAGATCCGAAGGTCGATAGGGGGAAACCAAACCTTCACTGTATGATGATCAGCTGCACCGAAACCTTCCCTTCAAAAGATCTCTGGTCAAGCTTACTTATTTTATGTAGTAGAGTAAACTAATAGATTGGCGAGCCACCCAAAGACTGCTGCGCCAAATACACCAAAATCTATTTTCAAAAAGGTTATTACTTTTGATATTTTTGGTTTTAACTGAAGATTACAAGAGTTGTGACACATAATTTGCAGGTAATTCAGAATAAAATGTGCACGGTGGTCTTTTAGTTTTGTTGTAATTATTTATTTACATGTTTATAGTAATAGTTAAAGCACACTGCTCTAGATGTTATCTGCTGGAAAAATGGGCCAATACCAGCAACAGAGTCTGAAAACCGTGACTTACAGAAAAGGGTATAGAACAAAGCATTATTTTTTGTTTGTGTTTTTGTTGTATTTTCTGGATTTTAAAATTTTTTTATCTCATAGTTGAGGTTTACTGAAAACCACATGCCTCTCTCATGTTTCTAAGTATGAGAACTTCCACAATTGTTGCCTGAATAAACACTTTTGGCTTTACTGTACACACACACACACACACACACGCACGCACACACACACGCACGCATACACGCACACACACAGCAGTGATGCGCTTCACAAACTCACTCATGCAAGGATTCATAAGGAGTTGTCTGGCGTCTCTCTGCCGGATTTCTTCTTTTGGTTTCATGAGTGTTGCCTATAATAAAAATCGTTTTCAAATAATTATTCAGCAAGCTGTTTTTTACTTTCCAATCTTTTTCTTATTCTTGAGGAACAGAGCTTTTTTTAGACTTACCAGAGGCCTGGTCATAATATTAATATTGTTAATGTTAGCTCTCATCTCCTCCTGCGATATCTGCGTATTCTGATCAACGAAGATAAGCTGCCTCCTCCTCTTCCTCGACACCTCAGGGATCACTGGAGCAGCCTGACACACGTACGGATGGAAACAGTTTTGTTATGTGAAACCTACACTACATTTCATGCTGGTTTCCATGGTAACCAAGTCCACTTTTAGGGCTATAGAGACCTCCCCACCTCAGAACCAGGGATTCTCGCTCGCTCTCTCCTGTGTGCATCCATGTCCTCTTCATCAGGAAGAGAAGGGAGGGGTACAGTTAACGGGGTCTTTTCTCTTTCCTCTAATACAGGCATCTCCATGGGCAGTCCCAATTCCTCGTGGGGGAGCAGAACAGGGTCTTTGCTTGATGCACCTGTCACCTGTGCCCTGAAAAAGTAGTATTTGAAAGAAAAATGAGCTGTTTGCAACAAATATCTGGTATCGATGTCAGTCAACAAGTCCACCAGAGCATATTTTACATTTTTACCTGCTGTGGTGCCATTTTTCTGTATTTTAGTTTTCCATACATCAATACAACCTTTATATTCAAGATTTTAATAATATTAATGGAGTTAGTTCAATATTAACCGAAGAAAGTGTAAAAACTACAAAAAAATTAAAAAGAAAAATCTTCACATATTTTTTTTTCTAAATACAGACGTTTCATAGCTTTATCTCTCAAAATTGTAAAGGTAATAAAGTTGCACAAAATGCTTTTAAACCACAGTGAATTTATTCTGAGTGAATTCATTGCTTAGTTTTTGAGATGCACTCAAATTTATAAAGTAAGACAAAAAACTAAAAACATGCACATTTTGCATAAAACGTACCATGGACATTTGTTATTAAAATATACAGTGGTACCCCGAGATATGAATGCTTCGAGTCATGAAATGTTCGAGATACGAAAATTTTTTCCATCTACTTATACTGTTGTTTCTGAGAGCCGTTGTGTGGATTAGGCGTTTTACATGTAAAACTTGCTTCGAGATATGAAAGCCACCCTGGAACGGATTCATTTCGTATCTCGGGGTACCACTGTATATATATAATAATATAAAATCCAAAAGTAGTTACTACACAAACTATTTACAGTGCAACTGTATTGTACTGCACTGAAGAGCTGTGATGGTTACAGTTCCTGTCCACAATAACACACTTTACATTCCTCACACATGAAGGGAGGGCACTTTTTACACACTTTCTTCGCCCCTGTGTGGCTTTTTTTGAGCCTGATGCCCCCACAGATGGCAGCAGAGGGATGTTTAAGAGAGATTTAGATATCGATTGAGCGATAAAAGTCCTGGGAAGATGATGTCACGCATGGTTTGTGGGTGATATTGCAGGAATTACCGGTAATCACTTTTACAATGTGATGAGGAAATATCTTTCATGGGAAGTGTTGTTAACGCCCGCGGTGTGGATTATGTTTTTATTGTGTAAACTTTTGATGGATTTTTTTGTGAATTTGTACTGGTTTTATACACACCCACTCGTAGAAAAAATGGCCCTATGTGGCATATGTCATATGTAAGTCAAACTCCTTCTGTTTATGATGCCAAAAGAATTATTGCTCTATCTTATGTGATTTCAGTTTAACAGGCATTTAAAAAGTGATGTAAATGGGATCGCCGGCGCTCCCGCAGATCTTAAAGGGTTAAGAGAGGAAAGAACACGGAAGTAGCGTCGCCCCAAGGAAATAGCAGAGAGTCTAAAGTCAAGCTCCTTTTTTTCTTACTTTCCCGTGGAATAATCAAGGACTCCACCCCTCAGCTATGACACCTCAGGAAAAGGGAAAACTGGACTTTGGGGAGATCAAGCTGCTAGAAACCATCTCAAGGGACTACCCAGGACCTCCTTTCCCCCTAAACATTAATTTATTGAGCTCAACATTCATTTATTAAGCTCAACATTAACTGTTGTTTTAAACCCATGACTGTAGCTCAGGTTTTAAAGGAACTTTGCATGCCTCAAAGATTGGCCAATGTATTAGGAGAGTTTAATCTTAATCCCTGAACTTTGCTCTTTAGAAAAGTTAAATCTTTTAAATTTAACTTAAACTCTTAATGATATTCAGGTCAGACAGGTTTGCTCTCTTTTACTGGTGCACCCAGACTTCCACTTAACGTCTAGAGGGCTTAGAATGCTATTAAACGAAGAGACGGTTGCTTCCCAGGCAGGCGAGATGGGGTTGTATTGAAGTGCACAGAGGGCTCACAAAGTTCTGGAAGGCAACCGTCACATCGAAGTGGTCAAGTTCTTCAGCCTTCACTAGCTTCGATGCCAGGACAAAAAGGTGATACCTTTGGAGAAGGCTGTGCCAGTCTATTTATGCCCAAGTAGTGCTGACTCTTTGAGGATTCATTGGAGTGATTCCTCCAAAGTTGAGACGGGTCTACAGCCCGACACTAAACTAGATCGTGTTTCGGTTTCGCCGGTGAACCCCTGTAGGCATGTCTGTGTATGGACAGTGTGTTGGGACACATACAGATCTAAGGAGCCTGATATTGTCAGATCTCTGACTGCTTCTCTCTCGATGCCATCTCTCTCCATCTCTCTGGGTTCAAGCATTCCTCGCTCTCTCTCCTCTTCTGCCGCTGTTCTCTCTCTTTCTCTCTCTATCTCCACCTGCCTTTCATCACCACCTGCAAGAAATGTTTCTCCTTTGATTGAAAACCTACTACAGAGTTGTTTTAAAAGACTGATGAGAAACTGATGGAGAGAAATGGAGAGTAGGCGGTTATTCTGTCATGATCCAGGCTTTGAATCTACGGTAAAGCTAGAAACTAGACTATAGCAGTCGTCCGTTACTCCTGCAAACCTCAGTCGAGTGGATTTGTGTTTTTCTTTATGTTTCATATAAAACACTTCAGAACGATCATGGACATCTAGCTGGCCGCCATCACTCACGGTCAAGAAAGTGATCTTGCTGCTCCAGGAGAAGCTCTATCATGTTGGTCTCTGGCAGATCCAGTCCTTCGAACTGAGGAGACATGGAAGCTTGAATAAACTACTGATTTCAAGCGGTTCCTACAGCAGTCACACACAACACACCTCTGGTGCAGACAAGTGGAGGAGCTCCCTTTCAGCCAGAGTTATGGACTCCTGACTGGCAGTGATCCCTGTAATCAGAGCACATTTACTAATCTTCCTTCCTTCCTTCCTTCCTTCCTCCCTTCTTCCTTTCCTTCCTTCCTTCCTTCCTCCTTCCTTCACTTCACAGTTTTCACTTATCACAAGTTCTTTTTGGAATGTTAAAAAACAGAGCGCACCCTCGAACAATGCTGTAATTAATGCAAATTTGTTTATTTACGCTAAATGATTCTTTAATTAAACAAATACATGAATAAAAACAAATATGGTTTGTTTAGGCATATGTTCATTTATTTTAATAATTCGGTCATTAACTTATGCACATTAATTCATTTATTAGTTTATTTTGAAATATTAACTTAAGCATTTATTCATCATTCATTCATTATTTAATATGCGGCATTGTGAAACCCTCTGGGGCTCAGTAATTTTTTTTTAAATGTACGGTGATACCGTATATCGAGGTAAGTTTGACGGTATCAAAATTTGGATATCGCCCAAGTCTACTGTGGAGCATAAGATAGGTGCGCTGACGTGAGCGCCCTCTGCCTCTCAAGATACACAATGAAGAGCAGAGCGACGGGACAATGATGTGAGGTAACCAAATGCATTCTTACCGGTTTTTACAATGAAATTAATTCTTCTGTGACAGAAAGTTGGGAGGAACTTTGACCCGCGATATCGGGTCATGTGATGCGTCTTGAGCCACCGCATTGACGAGGTCAGTGAGGTTTTTGGATCACACAAAATGAAGCAAATGTACATTTTTAGGATGTCAGTATTGCTTTAAAGTAGATTACAGAGCATCCTGTTATACATTTAGAAGAGTTGTATAGTTAATTTTTTTAATTAACTGTTTTGTTTTTTTATTAACTGTTTGACGCTGTTTTGTGGGCGGGCTCATAACACACGCAATCGTGCACAGAGAAATTCTGTGCGAAACTAGACAGACAAGGGATGATCAAGGGAATGAGGGTTACATACATGAAAGAAAGGTTATGAGGTGATCATGACGCAAAGCTCTAATCATCTTCAACAGAGTTTACTTAGAATACGAAGAGCTCACCATCTGAAGTTGGTGTTGGTTCCCTTGCAGCTGAGGCATGTGATTCCAGTGTCTGGGACTAATAAAAAGACAAGTCAGACTAAACTTGACAAGCAAAACAAAAACAAAAATATGTTTATATATTTGTAAAAATATATAAAATATATCAAGACAATGTTGTTTTGTTCAGGCAACACCAGAAAAGATTGAAAGTATGTTACTTGTACTGTTTTATGGCTCTTTGTTCCTGTTTAATGCTTGTGAGAACATGCCAAAATTAAAGTTCTATAAAAAATGTACATTTCATAACATTTTAACACCCCACTGACATAAAAAATGGCCTTAATCAGCTATTTGAGTACTTAATCATAAAGAAATGCAACAATTAACCTTGAAGAAATCCTTTTAACTAAGAACCCAAGGTGCTTTATTTATATTTTACAACTATGAACAACTCTCAGAACTGAAATAGTTTTTTTCATTAATTATTCATTAAAAAAACTCAACCTGCATAAGTTTGCTGGGACTGGGCAGATCAGAATCAACAATCCCAAAAAAGGGGTCCATCGCCCCGGGGTTTTCCTCAAAAAGAGCGAGAGCATCTGGAATCATGTGACTCTGTCTGAGAGGAAGAACAACGAGGTTAGAAGAGGTTCAGTGACTAAGAAAATATGAAGAATTGTATTAAATCTCTCGGCTTGCATTTGTCATTTAAAAACAAACATTTGTTTTAGCTGAAATTTGATTTTCTACTAGTTAAAAAAGGCAAGTTAATGCATGTGTTTTTTTTTCATTCATTCAATTTGAAACCTGCTTAGTCCCTTTATTGGGGTAACGGGGGTCTGCCGGTGCCTTTCTCCAGCACACATTGGGCGAGAGGCGGGAGTACACCCTGTACAGGTCGCCAGTCCATCACATGGCAACACACATTCACCCCTAAGGGGGAATTTAGATTATTCCATTAACCTAACCACATGTTTTTGGAATTGTGGGGGAAACCGGAGAACCCACGCAAGCACAGGGAGAACATGCCCTCCCGGCAACCTTCTAACTGGAAGGCCACAGTGCTACCCACTGTGCCACCGTGCCGCCCAAGTTTTTATTTATTTATTTTTTTACATAAAAAATCATTTATTTTCAGAATCAGAAAGAGCTTTATTGCCAGGTATGTTTCCACATACGAGGAATGTTTTTTTTGTGCAGAGTCACTACAGGTAATAAAAAATAAAATAAAAATACTAATTTACAAAAGGACATAAAAATAAAAAAGTATATAAAAATAAAAAGTAGACATAATATATAAAATCAAAAACGGACATTAAGTAGTGTGAAAGGAAATGGAAATATGTGCAAATATCATGTTTAAAGAAACAGGATAGAATTTTGTTTTAATTATGTATTCATGGATGGCTGAATTATAGAGAGAGAGAGAGAGAGATGTATTGAGACTATGTAAAGTTCATAAATAATTATTCAGTAATATATATTGTGATATACATTTTTTACAATAACGGTGATGTGACTTTTAAACCCATTTCCGATATTCGATGTACATTTGCGTGAGAAAACGTGATATCATGTTGCATAATGATTTCAGCGTTCTGAAAAATGTGCCGGAGAGTCGTGCCGACGAGCAGCGGAAACACTCCAAATCATTTTCACAATTTGAAACAAACCCATTCAGTGGAACACCCGGACAGTCAGAAGAAGAGGCAGTACCTTCATAATTTATTTATAATTTTAAAAGAGAGAAATAATTTTAGAGAGAGAGAGAGGTTTAAACGCCATTACACACCTATGCGTTTTTTTTGGTTTGTTTTTTTAATGCAGGGGCTGCATGCAGTACATTTTTATCCTTAAATACATGGCGCTAATGTAACTATACACACCAGCTGGAAAAAAACGCTGCATCATGTTTCAAGAAATGCATCAAGCAAATTTTTTTCACTGTGTGCGTAAAACGCTGTGATTGGCTCGTTTGGTCACGTGAGACACACTTGGTTTCAAATAAAAAAGGCAGTGTTTAATCAATATTGACAATTTTGATTAATAATTTACTGATTTAATATTAATAACAAGTTTAATCAATAATGTCAATATTTGCTTTTTCCAGTCTAAAAAATAAATAATAGGACACCTGACCTGGATTCTTCCTCCTTCAGATCAATGTTTGTTGCCTGATTCAGACGAATCAGTCGGTCGATGGCGCCCTGAAGGTCCTCTGATTAAACAAAAATAACATGGGTCTTTACCGAAAAGAACCTTGTTTACTACATTAATGTACTGTACTGAACAACAGTTTTGAAATAACGAAATAATGATTAATTAAAAGCTATTTGAGGTTTGAGTGAGTGAGCAAAAGAAAACAAGTAATAAATTGAAAATCAATATTTGGTACGTTTTCCTTCAAACCATGATCAATTGTTATCGGTACACTTGTAAGATTAACTTTCAGGTATGCGATCCACCAATGACACCAAATTGTGCTAATGATCATCAATGTCACAATTGTTTGAAACCAAATCGTGAACTCAAACAGAAACAGCTGTGTAAGAGGCTTAGAACTGAGTGAAGAACAGCCAAACTCTGCCACCAAAGAGAGGAGTAGACAGTTTCTTGTCATGGCAAGATTGAGCACAGCAACAAGACGCGAGGTAGTTATTCTGCATCAACAAGGTCTCTCCCAGACAAAGAGTTCCAAAAACACTGGTGTTTCAGATGCGCTGTTCAAGCTCTTTTGAAGAAGCATAACAATGTGGGGAACTATGAGGATCGTAGACGAGTGGTCAGCCAAGATGCAGCTAAATAGCCTTCGAAGACCAGAAGTGGTCTTTATGAAAGAACTGCAGCCAAAAAGCCATTCCTCTTACTGGAAACAAGGCCAAGTGACTCAAATTTGATATATATGGTTGCAGAAGGAGGCAGTTTGTTTGTCGAAGGTCTGGAGAGTTGTACAATACTAAGCATGGTGGAGGTTCCTTGAATTTTTGGGGCTGTATTTCTGTTAATGAAGTTGGAGATTTGGTCAGGGTTAATATTGAGAAACACAGGACACTTGTCCATTAAGAGCTATCTTCAGCATAGAGAAGATCACATTTCTGAAAGCGTTTGCACAGTACTGTACATCGATAATGTCATGGCTGGTGCATAGGATTTTACAGAAAATTCTGAATCGATTCTAATGTTTTTTATTTACTTCATAGAAAGGAAATAATTTTATCACAATTAAATTTTGTATTCAGAGCACATCGGTCATCAAGTAAAGGATATTCCACACTCAGCCGTGCATTATATATTTATATATGCATGACGAGGCAAGGGGGCAAATAACCACCCGATGCGCAAAGTGCATTATAAATATGTAAGGCGCGGCTGAGTGTGGATGATCCCGTTTATGCCATGGTCATTTGCCAACAACAAAAATTTTTATTATTATTAATATGAACTTTAATGAATGGAATTAAAGTTAATTTAGTCAGTTAACGTTAGCTCACACATGACAAGACACAACAAATAATTTTGGGATGTGGATCCCCTTAACTGTTACATCAATGTCCATACGTTTACCATAGCCCATAATTTTAACAGCTTCTGTGTGTCTGATGTGTTTAATTTATATCGTGTAATTTTGTTATTAGCATGTAGCTAGAAAACAAGTAGGAAAACAATGCTAACATTTGCATGAAAGTCACGTGACACAATCGACTTTTACGTTCAAGACTGCACAAATATCATTTTAAATACAGTGGTACCCCGAGATATGAATGCTTAGAGTTACAAAATGTTTGAAATACGAAACGTCTCGCGGGAACTTTTTTGCTTCGAAGAACCACAAACAGTCGTGCTCATTAATACGCTTGTTTGTCTGAAGTCACGCTGCCCTACAGGGTCCTGCCGCTCCATTCTCCCTTTGCAAAAAGTGCTCAAAGTGCAAAAAGGGGCTGATACGCTTTAAATTAGTTTTAAATCGAGCGAAACATTATGTATAGATTACCAATAATGTGCTATAACAAAAGTTAGAGTCAAGGTGTCGTAAAAGAAATAACGTTTATAACGTGGAAAGTGCTGTTCTGTAGCGCAAGTTAGAGAAACCCAGTGACGCGTTCTCAGAAGCGCTCTCTGCAGTGCGCTTGCTACTGTCTGCGCTTGTGTTTGAAACCGTGTTTGTGTTCGTAATTCATGAAATATCTTGATAAAGTTAACTTTCATACGTGGTGCCGTAATGTTTTCTGCCATCCCTTCAATCTCCTCCGACACATCGCTTCACTGAAGATAAGGTTTCACATTTTTGTACATATTACGTATTTTGTTTGTGTTTTATTCTGTTTTATTATCATTTATTACATTAACAATGTGTAGATTTAAGGATTGAAGAAATGTTACTTGATTTTTCTCTGGTTTTCCATTTTTTTCATCTATTTATACTGTTGTTTCTGAGAGCCGTTGCACAGATTAGGTGTTTTACATGTAAAACTTGCTTCGAGATACGAAAGCCACCCTGGACTGGATTAATTTCCTATCTCGGGGTACCACTGTATGTTTTTTTTTACATGAAGCAGCTGGAATGCGTTTTATTCCCTCCCACGTTTGTGAAAGTGGGTGATGTCGGTTGTTGTGGAGCTTGGATACTGGCCCTTAGCGTCCAATCAGCGCCTTCTTATTGAAGGTAATGACCTTAGAGATGCTGCATCTGTCCAAATCCACAAAACCAGTTCAATTTCTCAGCACATAGGCGGTAAATTTTTATTATGTGTGCCAGGGGCGAGGGGCCTGAATCTGTGTTTTAGCCAGTGTTCCCCGCAGCATAGTGCGATAAAATGGAGCGCATTGATACACAGAGTGAATAAACTTACCTGGAAATTAATCAACACTTGCCAGCCAATCAGACTCGAGTATTCAGACAGACCATGGCATAACTGTTTTTAATGACACGATTGATGATTTCACAGATTTAACGGCAAGCTACTGGTAGGCTACATTGCTGCTGATGGAATTACGATATAAAGCCTAAACAAAAAGCAACCTCCTGCTCTCTCTTGTGAAGTCCAGAACTAACCTAAAAGGAATCCACACTGTCTGTGGAACACCAGCACCACGCCGTACTGCAGCTGAGAGGACAGGTAGAGAGAGAAACGAGGCCGAGGCACACCTGATATTGGGGGTGGGACTCTGACCAACACGTAATTGATGATGTCATTGCTGTGAAACACAATTCAGGTCATCTATTAGAAAAAAATCTCACATGGACAACGTCTGCAGCATTTTTCCTTTAGAAAACATTAGAATTAGCTTAGGCACTCTTATTTAGAGACATCACAGGGAAACATCACTCAATAATAAACCTTGAAATCCCTCTTGAGGTCAGTGTAGACCAAGGGTTGTTGGCCAGGAGGAGCGACACATTGGATCACACTAATTAAGTAGCTTTTTTGGTTCTATCAGCATATGTGTTGAATCGAAATTGGAGCTGAAAGCTACAGGGGGGGGTCCTACTTGGTGGTCAGCGAGCGGGACACATTATAGCACCAGGCGACCCCAGTTTGAGCCTCAAGCTTGGGGTCCTTTCCTGATCCCACTCCCCTTTCTCAATTGACATAATTTCTTGTCTCTTTGTATATGGTTCTATCAAAAATCCAAAAAGGAGCAATGCATCACTGATGGACGATGGCATTGTCTAAACCCTAATCGGGATGAACACCATAATTAAAGCACCACTCAGTGTTTATGTCTTATGGACGAATGGGGATAAACAGTGTGATTGCGGAGGAAAAAAATATGATGTGATTCTAAGACGTTTTATGATTAATATTGCATTTAGAAAGTTACTAAAGGTGCAGCGCTAGGGCTCAACCATTTATTATAACTGCTTTAAAAATGGCATTATGGCACAAAAATCTTTCAAAGTTCAGACTCAGTGCTGTGAAATGCTTTTAAACCTGACCAGAATACATCAAATCTACCACATGCTTCTAAAAACCTTTGCAGTTATGTGAAGTTTAGAAACATTAACATTAGAGGCATCCAAACCGTTTTTTTTTTTTTACTGAGGGTCAACAGCAGGCTTCTTGCAAAAAGATGGTACAACACCAGAGGACAAACTAGTGTTTACCAATTGGTGAGGAGGAGGGGCTTTAATGATGCTTGTCAGTGTCTAAAGATACTGGTTGAAAAGGGTTTGAATAAATCTGCATTTGTTATGTCTTAGGGTTAAGGGATAAATCTGTGATGTACATGGAAGTGCTTGAATGAAAATCTATTTTATCTATTACCATAACTTGCAAACGCAGCACAGTTTCCGTAATTGTGAGCTCCATAAGAGAATGCCATATAGAAGGGTAAACAAACAATTACACAGCAGTTTTAACAGAGCGACTCGGACTAAATACAAGCCCTAAACTTACAGGAAATGAATAAACCTTTAAAAAATTTTTAAAGAAAGTTGCCGAAAGATATTTGTGCACATGCGCACAACCGTTGTGCAGCGTCTGCGAGGACGAGAACTCTTCATCATTATAAATAAAATAACTCTACACATTGTAATTTGTCTTTCATTTCAATTTATTCAAAATAAAATAACAATTAGATCAAAATGTATAAGTTAATATTATTACAACCCTATTATTTTTTTCTAATATTATTGTTATCAAAGTTATAGTGTATTTTGTTCAGATTTTAAATAGGGGTGAAGATTTTGCACTTTTCTGACAGTTTCTCCAGTTTTTCTGCAAAATTTGATAAGAGACATAAAGTTTGTCTTTTTTCCACATACGCTCAGCCCCTCTACAAATTCGACTGGCTGCAAATATGGTTTCCTGCTGTTTTACTGACATTGTGCACCTATGATCATCATTATGTTACCGTTAGTCTTTTATTTATTTAGTAAGGTTGTTTTTCTGGGATTTCAAGCGGAAGCAAGTCCCGTACATTCACCATTCTCTCACAAATGTTTCATTTTTTGTTTCGCAGCAGGAGGTTCTTACCATGTGCTGTGCACATTGACCTTCAGGAGATCCCTGCGAGTTATCTTCCGTCCTTTAGTGGCAGCTAACCTGAAAATAAACACAGAGAAACGGGTTAAAGGTCTCTATAAAATAAATGAGCCATAATAGAACTATGTTTCACCAAGTTTCTTGTGTTTTTGCAAGGCCCTGAGGGTCCTTAAAGAGATATATTTCAGTAAACTTGTAATTTAATACACTACATACACTTCCTATAAAGGAGGGTGGGGTCATGGTTTCAGAGCTCCGCTTTGAGACTGACACGCCCCTCTTACACGCAGTCTGTATACAACTAATTTTGTAGCAGGAATACGAATTTGTGGACGACTTCTCTGATCAATTGCAGTATAAATGATCTTAGCTGTAGCTGTCAATCATATGGTTCCTCCTACTTTTCTAGGGGACAAAAGAGCCATACAAGCATCTTCCATAGACTATAAAAAAAATGGACGTGCATAAAAACCATGTGATATCCGTGAAGTACCGGTACATATTTAACAACTTTCGCCATTGGGCTTATATGGCAACCGCAGAGCTGTCATGGACGCTGCCCTGACGGGTACACACTCGCACACGTGACTTCCTGTTTGTTATATACAACTTATTTTGTGATAATAAACAAGAATTTGAGAATGACTTCTCTGAATTTTATAATTGGATTTGGCAGAGCAAATGATCTTTCTCACGACGTGTTCTGTGTAGCTCGGTCAAACGGCCCCGCCTAGTTTTTTTAGGGGAAAATATCGAAAATAAACTTAAAACAAAAAAAAAGATTGAACTTTGTTCACTGTATAGATTACTTTCGAAATTTTTTTAAAACATTTGTATTAATAGCAGAATTTCTGAGGAAATAATTGTAAAAGTTCTGCTTTTCCCCCATAGTATTATATTGGGCGGTAACCATTCTGCAGCCAGCAGCAGGGGGGCGCTCGCCGCGCTTGGCTCCACTCCACCGGCCATGTGAGACACACTTGGCGCCTGCCTGTGAGATTTGAAATAAGGCATATCTGACATATTCTGACAGAAAATGCTAATTTTTAATGTTCGGTTGAATTGTACCGTTTTAAACGCAATTATCAGCCCCATTGTTGATTTAAAATTGCAGAGGTTAATAAAAATAACCAATACATGGTCAGGCCCATCCAAAGAACCAGACTATAGTTTTTGTGAACTTTAACAAATTTCTAAAATAATTACTTAAATAAATACACCATTTTTTTTCTTCAGGAAATCTAAATTAAGACACCACTGTACCGTTTTGCTGTTTACGTTATTCAAAGTAACGATTATAATAAAGTTAAGTTAACTTAGATGTTGATTCAAATTACCTCACTAAATGTAATATTAAGCGTAGAAAGTTCTTACCATATCGTTGCAAAGTTCCCAGTTCGATGGTTGAGTACAGCGGGATAGAAAAACATGTCGAAGACTGTGATTAAACGTCTCAAAGAAACCTCAGCAGCGTTAAAAGAGCTCTGACTCTGAGGAGAAATCCGCAGTTTTCATATCAGACTTTAACGTTACGTTACTTCAGGGGTTTGTTTTGAGGGACGGACCAATCCAGATGTGTTTGATCATAACACGAACCAATCTCTGCTGGAAAAGGATCTAGTCGAGTTTTTATTGGTTTACACGATAACTCTGTACCGTTAAACTGTTTATGAATATTGATATATGCAATTGTATTGGTTTTTGCAACAATAAACAAAAAAAAATGTCTGATGTCCTAAAGCTATTTCATTTTCAAGAATATTTCACAAATCAGCTGAAAAGTCGAGAAGCCAGACCACCAGCCTCGAGCAGTTAGATAATGAATATTAATTAGTTCTGATACTCGATCCAATCATACGTGGCCGAGGGCAGATCAATGCCTTGTGGTTTATTAAAAGACGCGAATTGTTTAAAAAAAATGTTTAAAGATTACACTACGCTTGACTTAATAAAATAAAACGAAAGTACTATAATGCAATAATAAATGAATAAAGAAAATTTAATCCATGTTAACCGTTAAATAATGGAGCAGGTGTACGGTTCTAGACGGCGATTAGTGCATGGTTTTAAGCCTGTAAGTTACACTAGAGACTTAGATTATTATACAAACATTAGATAATTATAGACACTATAATAATATTTCAAATTGAAATGTGAGAATATCACTTTGAAACCGGATTTGGCTTGTGGCTCAGTCCTTGATTTCCAGTCCTTGATACAGGCTGAAGACCACCAGCCACCATTCGAACAACTTTTATTGGACCTGGATTACTCGAAAAACAGATCTAGATATTATAATTCATATATAAATCAATTATTGTCTCACACAGACAGCAAAAGGAAATTATGAATAAAGTAATATTTACTATACAAAAAATCTATAAATCTATTGTTATTTCTTTTCTCAGGTATGCAACCTTAGCTATAGCTTGCCAAAATACACTTATATGTGCTGAAATTAAGTCAATAGAACCCTGAGAATGCAGGTGAATAGAATATAGAGAATGATAGTTTAAACAGACGATAGTAGTGAAAATGTAGACTTTGGAAGAGTGATGAAAACACTTCACAGGTTCAAAATAAATATATTTTTATGTTATATGTTAATTTTTACGTTATATATGTTTTATTAATTTACATTACATTTATGTATTTAGCAGACGCTTTTATCCAAAGCGACTTACATTGGGAGTAAACATTAAGCAGTTTGGTACAAATGATAAGATCATTATTAATGATCTTAATGAGATACAAGTTGAGTTTGTCATCAAAATGAACATCAAGATTATACATTTGAACATGGTGATGGCCCACAGTACTTTTACCAGCCCAACCATCTCAATTGAATGTTATCATGAAGAGACTAGCAAATGGAGTATGTGTGTGTGCGTGTGTACGTGTGTGTGTTCCTGTGTGATTTTAAAATAAACCTCTTCTTATTGGTGGAGCTGCTTTCAGAGTCTTTTTATGGGTGACAGGTGCCAGTGGAGTCTCAGACAGAGAGATCGCAGCAGAGGATCAGGTCAGTCTTTTAAAATACTCCAACATGGGGCTCAGTGTTCTGTTAAAAATATGAATTCTGTTTTTACATAGAGTTGATTTAATTGGTAAATGCATTGAAAAGTACGAGAGCTCACTTTACAGTTCCAGCTCTGTTAGCTTGAGAGCACTTCTGATGCTCAGATTACGTTTTTTTGAGGGTGCCCCTTTGACTTTCTATTAACAATTTTTTCTCTGAAATTTAGGCCTATATTATAAAAACATAGATATTTTTTGTTGTTTAAAATACTTGTTCTTCATTTTATGTTGTGAATTTAATAATATCACTCATACAGAGCTTGACATTAATCCATATATTGCTGACATCAATGAGGGAAATTGCATTCTTTAAAAAGTTAGAAATGAATGCGTTGGAAATGCGTTCTTAATTACTTTTTTCACATTAACATTGCGCAAGATTTCAAGAAAATTCAACACTCTGCTCTTTTCATTAGAAGTTCACTTGGTTGGACAAGAGTCTGTATGAGATGAGTGAATTAAAACATTATGTACATAATAAAATGGATTGAATACCAAATGGATTGCAATTTATTCAATACATTTTTTTTTTATTTGTCATTTTCTCTTTCAGTCAAGTGTGAACCCATTGCAATCCTGGCACTTTAATAACTTGTTTTAATCTAAAACTAATGTACGTTCTAACAATCTTTAGATTTATTTTAGACAAGAAAATTTAAGAAGATTTCGTTTTTTCCGTAAAGTGATGAAGATGCTGATAGAATTGCAGTGGGCAAAACAGTGACAATATCATCCCTCTAAGGTGAAATTTTCAGCACGGGGCTAAAGCTAATTCATTTCTCTTTTGTGCCTTAAATCAGAGGCAGATTTTTATGAAAGGATTTATGTTTACTATTTTATTCCTTTCCTAATAATGCATTTCATAGCAGAGTTATTACATGTTAAGTATGCACTGATCTTTGGAAAGTTTCAATATGAAGTGAATAGTTTCTTCCTCACTAATAAAATCTTCTAAAAGCGATTGGTTTTTCAAAACATATTTTGTGGAAAATATTGTTAACTTTCAGAATCTTGTTCTACTTCATTCCTATAAAACAACGCCAACACAAAAGCAACAAACAGAATTCCAGTAATCAATGGATTATTCCACTATTTGTCTGGTCCGGCCCACAGAAATGAGTGCCACGCCCCTGGCATTTTTCACACCTGCCCGATACCTTTGCACATTGCTCTGTAGAAATAGATCAAAAATGCTTTCTGACTTTATGCTGAATCTATAAATAGATTATCATTTAACGCAATCGCAAACGTGTAAACATCCTCTATTCTTCGACATGAAAACGAGCAGGTTTATAAAAATGGTTATACTGCTCATTACTAATGAAAAAGTTTTATTTAAGTGGGTAAAATGTAGTAATAACAGATGACAGGGCACCAATGAACGTCCTGTGAACTTTACGTCAGAATTTTTTTTCTTATTTGCTCATATGTCACCTAATGGGAACCAGAACTGTCCAATTTGAAGGATTGGAAACCTGTCCAGGGAAAACAGAAATACCTGTGTCTTTTGTCAGTTGGGTATTGGATTGGCATTTGAACCAAAGAGAATGTAATGAAATGTTTTTCCTCGTCTCCAGCCTGATGTCAGTGTCTCAGATAACGCCCACGCTCTTCCTCAGTGGTGCTGATGCCCCTCTGAACCAGGCTTTGGTGACCCGAAAAGGCATCACCCTTATCGTGAATGTGACCTTGTGCCACAGCAGCCCAGTCTACCCTGGAGTGGAGTGCATCCGGGTGCCAGTCTCGGACCTTCCGGGAGCCCGGCTCGGTGACCACTTTGATCATGTGACTGCTCGTATTCATAGCAACCGGGTTGGAGGAACCCTGGTGCACTGTGTGGCAGGCATGAGCCGCTCACCGGCGCTCGTTATGGCATACCTGATGAAGTACAGAGGGGTTACTCTTAGGCGGGCACACCAGTGGGTGAAAGACAGCAGACCTCACATTCGAATCAATGGGTCGTTTTGGACTCAGTTACTGGATTATGAGAGGAAACTATATGGTAAGAATACGGTGAAGCTGGCGGAACCATTACCAGCTCCACGGACACCAACACTGCCCCCAAGAAACAAAATTAGAGCTTGCCCTCCATCACCAAGAGTGGGCTCATGTAGAAGATTCTCATCTTTATCAGCATAATCACCAAGGGGAATGTCTAATATGGAAGGGAGTTGACTCTTTATTTTGACTTTACAGCAGATAAACACAAGTTTACACACTGTTAACGCCAAAATGTTCAAAATACAATTTTTTTTTTTTCATGTAAACAGCTTGCCTCAAAACGTTCGAAGTGACCAACGCAAGTAAAAAGTACTCAATTATACTTTTAGGTGAATATTTACTTAAAAACTGAAGTTGGTCTACGTAAATGTTTTTAGACAACTGGTAAAATTTAGTTTTCTTTTGAACATAACTGTTGAATGAATGGATCCGTGAGGGGATGTTTTAGGAAGTTAAATGATGATTTAACATTGTGAATATTTATGGATGTCTTTTGAGAGAAAGCCATAGTCTCTTGATTTCAACAAGCAGGCATGTTAGCTCCGCCCACACCCAGAATTCCTATTTTTAATTATGAAGGAGTAATGGACTGCTAACGTTACGTTTCCTTCCTAGCGTTTCCTTCCAAGTTAGCTCTTTGCAAAGTTACGGGTGACATCACAAACTTTATGTCTGTACAATAGAGAAAAAGCTTTAAATTGAGAATCCACCACTTCTACTGCTATAATCTGATAATCCATTATTAAGAAGACACGGGAAGCAAGGTTTAAGAAGAAAATACAGCTTTATTAGCTTTAAAACACAAACCGTTGTCAGGACCTGTCATTTTATGACTTTACTTTTTTCATGTAATGATTTTGTTTCTCCACTAGAGGTCCTCATTTATCCCCATGTGTTGCTTTAGTCCAGTAATTACCTGATCGTGTTCACATGTGCCTTGTCATGTCGTGTGTATTTAAGTATTTTCCCTGTGTCGTTGCTCAGTTATTGTTGATGCTAGCCTGTGGTTATTGTGAGTCCTTCTTTGGGTTTCCTAAAATCTAGTTTTGTCTGAGTTCTTTGTTACATTGCATTTTCCTTGGTTTTTATGGATTGGTTTTCCTTGTTCTAGTTACTCAAGAGATATTTTGCCTGTCGGCCTCTTTGTTCCTCCGTTAAACTGAGCCCTATTCTATCTCTGCATTTTTTTGTTCCAACTCTCTCACAACTCCCTATTGTGATGCAAGTTTCTGATCTCATGACAATGGGATTCACAATATTTTTTTGTCGTTACACCACAAAAATAAAACCGTCCCGGTTTCGTCTTCTGCATACACTGAGCATTGGCGGTTAGTCAATAAACACTCACTTCTCCTCAGACATAAACACAGAGAAAAAGTAGGAAATAATTTGTATGAAAACAATTTGAAAAAGATGTTTAAATAAGTCATAATTGTTTATGTTTTTAGGTCTTTACGTTACAGTTATGGCGCTTTACCACTGCACAAAACGGTACAGCTCGGCTCAGTTCAGTTCGACCTGCTTGCTTTTCTATAAGGTTTAGTGTTGCGTCAGAATGGATATGTTGTTATATCTATCGTCAGAGTATTTTAACGCCTCCCCTTCCATGACATAATAAAGAGTGCTACATTATATCAGGAAATATCCGGAAAATAACAATGGAGTTATTTGGTCAGAAGTTGCTAAAAAGTGTCGCGTGTGACTGGAACAAACTCAGCGTTTGTGTTTATAATTCACGCGGTTCAATGACGCAAGCAATGACGGCTCTCTCAAACCAATCAGCACTCACATACATCACAGGTCAGTTCAGAGCAATGGTGTTGGTTATAAAACCTCCTCGAAGCTAGTTCCAGAAATGGTGTTGGTTCCACAGCCACAATGCATGGGATAATCCAGTTTTCATACTACAAATCAAAGTCCCACAAATATTCCAAAAAAGTTTGGAATCTATAGGTATTTCTTTGGTTTCCCCATCATCTCATACCTAATCCTTTTTATATGAAACACATTCAATTGAGACACATTAGCCAGGTCTCAATTTAGGTACAGCCTCTTATTCCACAGCAGTAGAATTCATCTTTTAGCAAGTGTCATTTAAAACGGAATGGACAAAACTCGGTTTGAGATTAGGTTCTCCAGTAGGGGGCCCAGCTGAATATTGCAATCCTAGGAACTGGAGGAAAATCTGACTCAAAAACGATTCAGAATGTACAGAGTTTTGGAGAAAACCAGAATAAATGAGCCAGTGTGCCTTTGTATGATTTGCATTTGTTGCACATAGGTGATACAGAGGAATATATACATTAGCATATATAGCAACCATATATAATATTAGAAACCTTTAAGGGCACAGAGCCAGTTGTCTTCAGCTCCATCCCCAAATCATTTTACCAGACCTTCTTTATGACTCTTGTTGAAGGACTTTTGTCTACAATTTGTAAACCAGTCCCCTAGAGTTGGGGTTGTTTTACATAGATGTGTGGAGATGCTCAGAGGGGTTACTGATTTCAAATAAATTATACCAATAAAAATGGAGACATTGTGCAAAGTGGTGAAAAAAAATTCCCAAACCAGGACATTTCCTTTCCCTTTGAAACTGATGGAACAGCACCCTCATGGTGTTCTAGAACCTGCATACATTTCTGAAACATAGTGATATTTGAGAAGTTACACACTTATGTGATTTATTCAGAATGTGAAAGAATTATTTAAGCAAAATTAGGCATGTGCATAAATGTAGGCACCCATGTCCTGGAAACCTGCAACAGTGTGGTAGTTACAAAAAGGTGTCTGAGTGGTACTGGTCATCGTTGTGGTCTGCCACTTGTGGAGCTCCACTCCTGGATCTGTGCTGGATACTGCCAGATGTTCTGTGTCTTCATGTATTATATAATGTCTCTGTGCTCAAAGCAAGGTAATCGAGGGATGGAAATGAGGCATGATATTGGTTTTTAGCATGTTGATGCTAGATGCTTTTGACTGTCTTTGTGTTTCTTTTACATATCCTAAGGCAATGCCTTAAGAACTATGAAAAAGCTGTTGAATGTACGGAAAGTGGCTCTGTTCTTTTAATCAACTATGGTCCCAATCTATCGGGTGTAAAAAGTACGCTGGTTCAAGTGTTGAATTTAGAGTATTAAAGTGGCATTTTAAAGTGCTAAAAAAGAACCCTTAGGGCATGGGGTGTCTCACTTCTCCATCACCAGACAAAATGGCATTGTATCTCCTCGAGGCAGAAGTTGTTGTGGGCGGAGTTGTGATTTTGGCGCACTTTTATTTTGCACTTATAGGTGTAAATGTTAAACAATATAATTTTACATCCATAATCTACACAGGCTGCGAAGGACTGGAGACCTGTCCAGGGTGTACCCCGCCTCTCGCTCAATGTAAACAAGTAAGTGAGTGAGTAAGGCTTTTTATTGTCGTTTCAACCATATACAGTGCAGTACACAGTGAAACGAAATGTTTCCCCAGAACCAAGGTGCTACGTCAAACAACATAATAAATAAATAATACTTTTAAACACTGTGCATCCAACACTGGAGTTATTTACATTTTACACCACCTTTTGTACACTGGTGAGTCTACTCAAGCGTTGCATGCTATCTACTTGGCCCTCCCTCAGATGTGTAAATCTGCATTTTTATGGACTCTTTTGGACCCTCACTTTAAAAAAAGCAGACCATTGAATTAACATTTAATTTCAACATTTAACGTTTAATTTCAGCAATAAGTCAAATCCCTTCGTTAAATTTTTAATAAAGGTACATTTATTTTCATGAGATATACCGTACTTTATGGTATGAAATGAACACTTCGCAATTGAAGAATGAGATCATCATTCAACACCTCAAAAACAACTTTATTCCCCTCACTTTCTTTTAATAAAGTGAGTTCAGTTCTTTTGGCAGCGCAGTGTGTGCCCTGAGTGACTGAGATCAGTTTTTGACATGAGGTACAGAGACAGTGTTGAAAGGTCTGACTGCTCATGGAAGTAAAAAAAAACAGCTCTATTTTATGCAGGGAAATAAACATTTGTTAACAGAAAACAAGCTGAGTAACCGAGTGTGAATTATTCAGTGAGAGGTTCTTTCAGCTAGCGCATCGTGCTAATAGCATACGCTCATCACATGGAGACTGCCCCGTACAGTAATGCAGTCTGGACACAGGAGCTAAGCTTTCCTGGAAGCTTGTTTGAGAAAGAGGGGGTTGTTTCGGGACTTTATGCCAAACACCAGGCGCCAGGATGATGACCTCATCTCTATCCATCACTATAAACACATTGTGTCCATTCATCACCGAATCCAATGCTTGTGTCTCTCTCTCTGTTCATGCCCAGTGACATTCTCCAAAACTATTAAGTACTACTGATGTTCAGACAATGATTAAGCACTAAACAATGCTGGTGCCAAGATAAAAATACATACCGACCCAGTTTTCCTTTAATTACACAAAAGGGAAATTATGGAGTAGTAATTTACACTACAAAATAATTTTCACTAATAAAATAAATATTATTGTGTACACAGATTCCACATGATTTTTTTCCAGGATTAAAAATGTTAAAATGGTAACTTGATGCATCCTGATCACACAGAGACGATGTACACAATAAAAGGATGTTATAACACAAACACCAGGCAATTCTTTCAGGATAACGACCCCTGTCCGTCACTAAGAACATGTTGCCCGCTCTATGAGTGAACTCCTGTGTCTCTTTTACAATTCTCTTTAAATTTTTCCACATTAATTTTCAATGGCCTTTGCCTCTCTAATCCTGTTTTTGCAGTGCTTGAAATGTCATCTGAAAGGGTAGTGAATTTCAAGTTTATATGATGTTTACTCTTTTTTAAAGACTTTTTTTCAGATTTTTAAAATGTGTTTACCTCACATTATTTGTCCATAGTGAGAAAAAAGTAGAAATACTCCTTATTTTGTTATTATAAATCACTGAAATCAACCCCAACAGCATGATTTAGAAGATGTGGAAGCAATTTATTTCAAAAACTCAATGTTGCCTTCAAAGAGCAAATGCAAATAAATAAGGTCCAACCCTGTTGAGACGGAAAACAGCAACACGCCAAATGAAAACAAGTAAATACATCCAGATCAACAGAGTTTAGATTTTGGTATCCTTTTGGAAAAATATGAATACAAGAAAAGCCGGGTAATCTCTCTGCAAAAAAAAATGCTTCTCCTTGATGTAATTTGTTCTCCCTTATGTTATTCTCTGGTCGTTGGTTCATCCCTACAACCCAAAGCAGTTGTGTGACCCAAAATATAGGAGATTCCAACCCCTCCACTGACAACTTTGTAACTTTTAATTCAAACATCCTGCTCAATGTAATACATGGGCGGCATCAAATCAGTCCACGTGACTCTCCTCGCTCAACCTCAATTTTTGGCCTACTTTAAAGTTGGTTCATGAAGCACAGAGACGTTTGGTCTGTGAAGAACCCCAAGTGTCAAGAAAAGATTAGACATTGGCTGGGTAGTTCACTGCAACATTAGGTCACTTCTTGATTCGGCCAATGTCAGGATTTGGTTGAAAATATTCCTCAGGGAGTGCTCAGATACAGGTGCATTTAATGGGGCATGGCAGGAGTGCTGGAAAAATCCAATTAAACAAAACAAAATGTGAAGCTGTTTCATGAAGCAAACACACGGAGCAGGAACAATGGTGATGCTCAGACAAAAAGCCTTTTCTTCCAAAAATCAGCATTATAAAATGTTATAAATGAAAGTCTTTGGTGAGCAAACTGTTACTCCTCATACTCCGATCAGGATGGCGGAAAAAAGACTGCCCTGGAGGACAGTGAGGGCTGAACCAGTGCCATTGTCAATCAGAATTGACACATACTCTCCTGCCTGACAAACACAAGAATAAAAAGCATTACTGTTTCATTTTATTTAAAAATAATATAGATATATAATCATTGTTTACAACACTACACCTGCTTGCTTCTAGTGGAATGGGGCAGTACTACTAGGCCAATGGCAGCGTACCACAGGCACCATACAAAAGTCACTCGCATTACTGTGATCAGACTACAGGGACAATACTAAAGTGACCCAACTACTAGGATCATACTACTTGGACGACACTTTTGAGACTGTACCTCTGGGCCCAAACTACAGGGACCATATTAAATAAAACCTATTAAAGGGACCATACTAAAATTACTGTGACACAGGGACTATACTAAAGTGATGGTACCACAGGGACTATACTAAAGTGATGGTACCACAGGGACTATACTAAAGTGATGGTACCACA
>SRMA01025365.1:0-26651 GCA_007224835.1 Danionella cerebrum
CATAGGACGGAGAGGAGGGAGGGAGAGACTGAAGGGATAGGAGGAAGGGAGGGAGGGAGGCTGATAGAAGTGTGTTCTTCAGAGCACTCTCGCTGATGCTCGGGTTCAGCAGATGGTCAGAACTCGTCTGAGATCAGAGGCGTTCTATTCTGGTGTAACTTTTGGGTGATCAACAGTTCTCCTGGAACTCTTTCGGAAGACTGACTTCAACAAGGAGAGCACTCAGAACTTCTGGAACCTGTCAGTATTTACTCGTCTCGAGCAGGTTCAGCAGCTGGGGACTCATCGGTCAGTTCCCGAGTGGTGATCCGGCATTCAGTGATTGATAACAGATGACTGGTCAATGAACGCGTTCCCTGAACCGTCATCCTTCCATCTTTTACCACTGGATGAACTTTATTTGATCTGAAGTTTGGAGTAGTTGATTGATCCGTGACCGAGGAGCTGTGTGGACACGTCAAACTCTGTGAGTCTCGAGGAGATCAGTGGAGATATTGAGAGAGGTTGTCGTGAACTAATCGCCAAATCTTCTCTTCTCAGGTGAGTGTGAACGCGATGTCAGGCCGGTGGTGCCGAAGCCTGAACGCCTTCACCGGCGTGGCGCATGTGCACAGTCTCCGGTTCAATGCTGGCGAGCGCATCCTAATTACCCGTGCCGTGGAGGAGGATGGGTGGTGGGAAGGGGAGAGGGATGGAGAGAGAGGGTGGTTCCCTTCATCTTATGTTCGGATAGAGGTAAAGACTGACTCTGGAGAGAGAGAGAGGGGGGGGGGGTAAGAGGGGAGGGGGTTGGGGAACTAGATGGATGATCAATCAATCAATCAAAGCGTTTTATGTATTTAATGGGATCCTCTCATTTAGCCCAAAGTACTTGAAATGGCATGAAATATATCTTCGGCGTCAGAGAGACAAGCTTTCAGTTCCACGTCTGAAGGTTTCCACCTGCTCTTAACCAGAGCCAGCATCGCTTCTCACCTCCATACCGAGTTTTGGAACTGAGACACTAAGACTAACACTACTGGTCTGGATCTAGAAGACTCCTGGAGGAAACGCGGTTCCTCAGGAGGGAGTAGATGCTGTAACTCTGTGCTGTACATCACACTTCCTGAGAAACTTCTGTGACTCCAGATCTTCGGCTTCTGAGCCACCCGATCAGATCTGGAAATCATCGATCGTATCTATCAATCAGGATCATCTTCGTAACTTCACAGCTCAAGGGTTCAATGAGATGCCCCTCACATCTATCTCCAGACCATCATTTCTCTCTCTCTCTCTCTCTCTCTCTCTCTCTATTCATCTTTGTTTGTTTGTGTGAGAAGATTTCATATTCTCTGGGAAATAAAAGCATTTATGAGGTAAAGGGTGAGATGGATCTTCTGTAGAAGCGAGGTAACCTGCTGCCATAGACATTCATAGATGGACGCGTTCCTTGGTTTCCTTCAGGCTGAGATGTGAAGGTTGTGCCACTGGTATGTGTTCCAGGAGGAAGAGGAGGAGGTTCTGCCGTGTCACTGGAGGAGCCTGGTGTCTCCTGAGGGCAGAACATACTTCCACAACACCCTCACCCACGGTCAGACAACTGCTGAGCACTGATTCTGATGGGCTGATCCACAGAGGGAGAGAGTCCACAAAATAAAGCCGTGATGTTTTCTGATTTTCAGAGACGAGCTGGAACAAACCATCGAGAGTCTCGAGGTCCTCCAGACCAATCAGTTCAGCTGTCAATCACAGCAGCGCCACAGACCCAGGTGCACTCACTCGCTCTGGCGCCTGCTCACCTAGCCCCCCACTCACTCTCTCTCTCTCTCTCTGTGCTCCTCTCCAGGGGAGGTGTTGGATGGGGACTGCTGCGTGGAGCTTCAGTCAGAGTCGGCAGCAGTTCAGAAGCTCAGAGCCAGTTCAGATCTTCAGGTACCAGTGAACGCCATTGCATTTCAACACTGAATCTCTGAGATGCTGCTCTTCTCAGGAGCTCCCCATCTGAGGAGGCCTTCAACCTCAGCCTCTGATTCATTTCTCCTATCACTTCTGTTCCTCCAGTGCTCCTCACAGCGCTGCCTTTCCCACTGAACCAGATTTCACTCTGTGTTTCCTTCCCCAGAGAGCACTCCCCTCTACTCCTGGATGGAAGCAGGAGCCTTCAGCCACGGTCATGGTGAGTGACGTGCTCCTCACCAGAGAGAGTCCCTGCACCGAGATTGAAGCAGTAGCTGAGTGTTTGAGGTTCTTCCCGCTCTGGGAAAAACACAATGTTCTCCTGAAGAACACCGCTGAAAGAAGCAGAGCTCTGGGCTATCAAAGTGGATATTGTCACCGGGGTCAAGCTAGTGTCTATGTGCACGTCGTTTTTTCTGGATTGTAAGGAGCTGTGAGCACGCACCTGACGAGTGGAGCTACTGCGATTACTTCTGGGTGAGAGATGGCGACAGAGAGCGGGCGGTTCAGCAGCGTGGCTGCGCTCCTATGAACTTCTGCTATGTTTCCCCGGTGCATCAGGCAGACCGGAGCGCCACGGTGTCCGGCTTCGACGTGCTGCTGCAGAAGCAGATGAAGGGGAAGCAGATGCAGAAGGAGATGGCTTCGTTCATGAGAGAGAGGTCAGCTTCATCGCTCGGGCCGCGGCAGATGTTTGTGACTCGTGGAGGTGGATCGCGGTTCAGCTGCCGATGATCTCTCAGAACTGTTTAGACGGCTGCTGACGTTACCAAAGCGCTGCTTTCTGTTGCCATGGCAATGGCCACAACAGCTGTGACTCACTTCCTGTGCACAACTCAGAAACAGAAGCTCTCGGTCTACTTCTCATTCAGATTCTGTCGAGTGGGATCTCGATCTCCGAATTCTCTTCGATTATTGTGTTTCTTAGGCTGAGTTTGAGTTTCCGGTGAATCCAATTCAGACTGGTTTATCGATGTGTTTCTGTGCTCAGGATCAGGATCGAGGAGGAATACTCGCGGAGTCTGAACAAGCTCTCTCAGAGTGCTCTGGCGGCTCAGGAGGATGGGTGAGAGGCCTTCACTAGGGAACTGCTGATGGATTCCACAGCTCTCGGTCAGACGTCACCTGTGGCTCCAGCTCCGCTGCTGTGAATTCTGGGATTGTTTCGAGCACAATGCAGCGAGTGTGAGCGATCCGCCCACGAAGAAACAATCCCAGCATTCTCTGCTGCCACGCTCTGGCCTTTGTTTCTCTGGGAGAGCGAAGGCCATTGTTTCTCTCTCTCTGCAGTTGCTCTCAAGGCCTTGCTGTGTTGCCACTGAGAGCCAATCAGAGAGCAGAACCGGCTCAGCGTGTGTTTGTCAGCAGCAATTTAAAGTCAATCTCGTGGCTGGTGCTCCCTTTTGAATCTAGAACAGATATTCTTTTGGTTATTGATCCGTTTGTATCATGGTCAGGACCCTTGGAGCAGCTTGGGCTCAGCTGAGGAAGAGTCTGGCGGAAGAAGCTGATGTTCATCATCGATTCTCCTCCAAGGTAAAGATCCATCAGCGGAAGGGATGACGACCCTCTCCTGAGTTGCGACTCAAGACCCTCTCGTCACTTGCAATGCAGTGATGCTGTGGGCATGAGACGAAACCATCTTCTCCTTGTTCTCTTCTAGCTACACGGTGAGGTGGAGAAACCTCTGGAGGGTTTCCGAGGGAACTTTAAGAAGGATCTGAAGAGGTATGAGCATCAGATGGCAGATCTGAGGAGGAACCTGAGCTGCAACGTCAGTGCTGTCCTGAAGGTCTGCTTCACCACTCGTCTCTGAGATCTCTGACTGAGGGTTTGACTTGTGACAACTAAAGAGTGGGTTTCTTTCTCTTCTCCCAGGCCAGTCACTCTCTCTCTGAGCGGCAGAAGGATCTGGAGCTGAAGACCCGCAGGATGGAGATGAAACTGTGCAGTAAAACGGAGGAGGACATGAAGAGAGCTCAAATCAGATCCACACAGGCTGGTCTGTGCTGCACTATCCACACGATGCTCATGGGCTCAGTCTCCTGCTCTCTTCACCTCTCCTCTTATTTCTCTCCTCTTTCATTCCTTCTTATTCTCATTTTTGTCTTCTTTCGTTTCATTATTCCATCGCATTTGTTCTTGCAGTTAGAAACTAAACCCTCGGTCCAGTAGGGTTCTGAGCTTAAATGTAAATTGAAGGTTGAGATCTAAATGGATCTGATTGTTAAATGGGGAAAAATCAGTTCATACAACAACTTTCTGTTGAATCATGAACCTCCCTGCAGCCAGAACTGGCTCTGTGAGAATCAGAAAAACCCTGAAAGTAGAGCTAGATTCGAGTATCATTTGGTCGTGTTGAGCTATGTCAGCGAACAGCTGCAGAGTGGCAGCATATAGATGGAAAACAGCATTGCATTACTTTATGATTTCGCAAACATCTTATGAATTTTTGAAGTGTTCTTTCCTTTTATTATCTCTATTATCTTATACCCTCGTGGCTTTCTGCATGCTCTGATCACATGCAGATCTTCCTCAGGAGGCTGCAGCGCAGGTTCAATTAAGAAAAAAATCATGTTGTCCCCGTAAAATATTTAGACTTTTAGCATTTTGTTTCCACGGCTACGTCTATGTTGATGATATCTAATAAATGATTGATGAAACGTGGGATGCTCTTGCTCGGGATTCCAGGTCATGTCGACCCACGGGGGGTGGAATGATCCACCGGGTCGCTTCGATCTGGTTGCAGAGTTGTTTCTGTGTCGGACCTCGCAGCGCACTCGAAGGAGTGAGGGTGATACATGGGAAGTTGGTCGGCCACTTGTGGGTTGGGTCTGCTGTCCCTGGGCACCGTGTGCTGCAATCGTTTGTTTGTTGGATATCGGCGGATCGGGTCATTGTGTGTGGTTCGTCCAGCTCGCTGTTTGTGATCTTTGGTATGTTATGTATTTATCTTCTCATGTAGCTGAGCTGTATTTTAAAGTGTACAACACTATTATGACCCCACATGAATCATCGGCTGTGTGTGTATGTGTATTTAAACGTGTTTTTATGTGTATTTAAACGTGTGTGTATGTGTGTTTAAACGTGTGTGTATGTGTGCCTGAATATACAAACTGCATGAATGATAACAAACGGACATGAACAAAAAGAACTGTTACTGCGTTATGTTCAGGTAGGTATTTATTTATTTTATTTTTATTCATTTGCTGATTTTTTTTCTTCTATTTTTATTATTTTTTTTTATTATTTTTTTTTCTTCTTTACCTCTTCCTTTCTTTCTTTTTCACTCGTGTGTCTTCACCCTTCCCCAATCCTTTATCCACTCCCCCTTTCAGTTCAACACCATCTTGTCCTGACACAACTGATATAAACTGACTCGCGGGAACCACAACTAATAAATATTTACATACATTCAACGCTCCAATCCAGAGGAGAAAACACCACACCAGGTGTTTTACTCTCCTGGAGAAAGCAAAACTGTCCAACTCAGCAAGACATATACTCTCCCATGTGATGGCTTTTGAGCAGGACAGGACAAGGTAAAAGAAGAAAAAAAAGATTGATGAAACTACCGAGTGAAAGCATGAAAAAAGTTTTATTAACGGCCCCTCTCAAACTCGCAAGCACTATAACCTTTGCCCACGCAAGTCCTGCCTGACAACTGACAAAAGCAAACCACCACAGACCTGGTTTTACAAACGCTATGAACTTTTGTTGTTGACCTTGTTACATTCGCTGCTTGCGATGGATTTGCGAGCAACAGTTTCGGTGATAGTCACCTGCCGTGTCGGCTCTTACACGGATATGCTTCTGGCATGTTTTGCTGTAGAGTAGTGTCGGTCAAGCAGGGGTTTTTTGTGTGTTCCACCACAATGTTACACACAGAGCAAAAGAGTTTCCCTCCACTTTCTTGGAGAACATTAGGGAATTGCTTTGCACGGTCTTTCGCAGTGATATTTGTAGGTAAGTGTGATGTTTGCACTCGTGCCTGCTTTCTCTGATAAAGAAGTCCTGTGTGAAAATAGTGCCACGTACAGTGACGGACCAGAATATTGGCCGAATTTGCGGCAAAGTCGCTGTGATTGTATGAAATTGCACGGCCACAAATAAATCTTGAATTGGCTGAATTTGAGTGAACTGGTGCGATCGCAACATCGCGAGTTTCTGGAGGGACTATTTTGGACACAAAAGGAAGATTAGAAATGGGTGATGGGTATCTATAGTAATTATATTACTATGGACAAATTTACAAATCAGAATAAAACTCACTGTTTCTTGTTTTTTTTTTGCATGTTATAATATACATATATAAATTTACAACATGATATAATTACAATTTCATTTAGCAAAGACTTAATTTAACTTAATTATGTATGGGGTCAATTTGACACCAAAGAAAATAACCGAATTCAAACAATGTGTAAACTCCTGCCAAATTGAGCGACTCAATGTAGGCTCAGTCACAGCGAAGTTTTCCAGCTGTTCCCAAAGACCCTCCTCCCCTCTGAGTTCATCATTTCAACTATATAATGTTCTGTCGATGGTGTAATGAAAGCTGAATTGCTGAGTTTTGAGCATGATTGACAGCAAATCTTGGGGGCCATTTAAGTTTACCCTATCATTCAAGTGGGGAACATAATATTTTTACATTTTTGGAAGGTGACGTGTTTGAGAGTCAACACTAGGAGTCTCATTCTCATCTGAGGAGGATGCCTCATAACCAGGGCCGTCCTCAAGATTATCTTCTGTCTCGGTGTCATTAGGCAGATCCTAAGGGCCAATTGGGTGCCAGTAGGGTTCTGAGCTTAAATGTAAATTGATGGATGAAATATAAATTGATCTGATTGTTAAATGGGGAAAAATTAGTTCATTCAACAGCTTTCTGGAGAAATTCAAAGTGACCAAAGTGAAGCATACAAACAAAACACAGAGCTAATGAACGAAATAAACCTAAATAAACTAAACTTCTTCAAAGAGTCAAACGCGTGTAGGAATCATCTGGGACAATGGTCCTCACTCTGGCTTCAGGTTCACTCTCTAAATGCATGAGAGAGCTACAGGGTAGATAAAAGTCTCGTCCTGGACTCACAGGATCCTGGGACAAACACAAGCCTCTGTTATGGAATACAGCATACACTCAGAAACATTCTCCTCTATGTCCCTCTAATCGAGAGAGCCAGTTTTAACAGCTCCTAAAGCTGTGCACCTCTCCTGTGACGTTAAACCATGTGATTTATGTTTTCCCCTCGCACAAAAAACATGGGAAATAGCAGAGTAATACTGTCACCTTCTGGTTATGTTAGTTTTTTATTTTCATTAAACTTAACATATAAAATTGTAGGGCATATTATAAAAAGATGGCATGTTACAGTGCCATCATTACCACCCAAAACAAATTTTTTATGTTTTATTCATCTCAAGCTAAAACAAAATAACATCCTGTTCAGTTTATGTTTTAAACTAGGTAGAGTCTGAAGCAAAGCTCAGAAACTCATGCGCGCACACAGATGTTAGCACTGAATATTGAGCCCAAGGATAATAGAGGGATTGAAGGTTGAATGACTGCTTTGTTGAATGTCCTTGTGATGGAGAAGTGGTTCCTGAGCGAGGAACTATTGGATCTAGGGAGCTTTTCTTCCAGATCAATATTTGTGAAGTTGTGCAGTTAATGCCTTGAGGATCTAGAAGTATTTCCATGAGGAGTAAACGGATCGCTGCGGATTGATTGGGTCGTATTTGAGAAACAAGTATGCCATCTTAGTATCAGAGTCTGCAGATCTTTGGTAGTGGAGAACTTTTGCTCTTGGATGGAATAGAAGGCATGGGTTATTTTTACTCCTCTCATCAATTCTTCATCTTCTGGTCTCATTTCCTTTTGCTTGTGTGGTCTCCTCTTTGTTTCATCTCTTGTTTTTGTTCTCATGTTTTCTATTTTCTCTCAGTGTCTCATCTTTTCATGATGAGACACATTCGCCCGGCGAATGAATCTGAGCGTGCAGTGTGATCTTGCAGCAGATGTGATGTTTCAGTTCCTCTGGAATGAGTAGATGATTGCTGAGCGAGGTGCCGCTGTGTTTGTGTGCAGGGGAGGAGCTGAAGCGCTGCGTCCACCTCTACAATCAGAGCCAGTCCGCCTGGTTTGAGGAGATGGTGACCAGCAGCCTGGTAACACACACGTGATGCTTCTAATGATCACCATCACCTTCTCCTGCCCCTCCCTGTGCTTCTTTTTAAGAATGATGGGACTTGCTTTGTCCTCCTTTGTCCTCAGCATTCGGTTCCGCAAACATCAGTCTAAACACTGACGCATCCAACACTGAAAATCTCAGTTATTCCTTCCCTGGTAAAATGGGATTGGAGTGGAGGAGCAGGTGATGAGAGATGTTTGTGTTCTTTCAGGAGCTGGAGCGTCTCGAGGAGCAGCGCGTGGAGGTGATCAGACAGCACCTCCATCAGTACACGACCCTGAGGCACGAGACGGACATGTTCAACCAAAGTGTGAGTCCATCCCTTAATGTCCCTCGCTGTCGTGTTTCTTTTTTTTACCGATATTCAACTCAACTCAAAGCAGACGTGTGCCGAGAGACACCGCTTTCCCTGTGTGTTTCTCTACAGAGCGTGGAGGCCGTGGATAAAGTCCTGCGCAGCATCAACCCCACCAAAGATAGAGAAACCTGGGTCCAAGAGCAGAAAACAGGAGAGATCCGACCCACCGACATGAAGATCTGAGCGCTCGGAACCAACGACTCTTGGCTTTGGGAGATCAGTTGCTCGGCATCAGAAATGCAGTTCAAACGTAATCAATAACAGAATCTTCCAAAGTGAAGAGAGACACAGAATGCTTAACACGGAAAATATCTAAGCGCTAGAGCAGCCTGCCACAGACTGCTGAATGCTAATGCTATGGAGCCGCTGCTTTAATAAACAGTGGTTTGCACAAACCGTTCCACATACAGCCGGATGTCCAGAGGTGTCTTCCACAAATTAAAAGTTCAAAGTACAACTAGACATCATGCCTTGTTTTCTGTAAAATCACAAAGCGTTTGAATAAAAAAAACAAAAAACATTTCACAGCAGGAGCACACCTTGTAGAAATCAGGAATGTAGAATGTCAGGAAATGGTCTAGGTCCCTGGTCATCTGGTGGGAATCGCAGACAAGTGCCATTCTTTTGACAAATACAGTGGTACCCCGAGATACGAAATTAATCCGTTCCAGGGTGGCTTTCAAATCTCGAACAATTAGTGAGGACGTGGAACGAATGGCAGAAAACATTACATCGCTACGTATGAAAGTTAACTTTCTCGAGATATTTCACGAATTGCAAACAGCAACAAGGTTTCAAGCACGAGCACAGACAGTACCGAGCGTGTGAGAAGGCATGGAGACACGCTTCTGAGAACGCGTCACAGGGTTTCTCTAACTTGCGCTACAGAACAGCACTTTCCACGTTATAAATGTCATTTCTTTTACGACGTTTCAATGTTTTGCTCGGTTTAAAACTGATTGAAAGTGTTTTAAAGCGTATCAACCCTTTAGCACTGTCTGCAATGGGAGAGTGGAGCGCCAGGACCCGGAAGCGCAGTGAGATGTCACACTTAACAAGCGGATAATAGAGCAGAACTGTTTGTGTTTTTCGTATCTTGGAATATTTTTCGAATCTCAAAGAAGAATATTTCCCATGAGACCGTCGCTTCTCGAACATTACGCAACTTGAAGCATTCGTTTCTCGAGGTACCACTGTACAGGCATAGAGTGAAGAAATCAATGGAAAATTATGATTTAGAAACACAAATAATATCTTTCAACTTGAGAACTGTACCTCAGAAGTGTTCTCATATTTCTCAAAAAGTACATTCAAACATTCTCCTCCTCCGTTACTGTCCAAACGCTGCAAAAGCAAAGTTTAAATTTTGATTATTTTGAGAAGAATTTTCTGGTTTAGACTTGTAGGGTATAGTTTATTAACTTGTTTTTAGAAAATGTGAAATTTTTTACTAACTTTCATTTTCTTGATGATATTTTTTGCTTGAATTAAGAAACTTTATAAAACATGTGTAGCACAATAGCAACCTTTCAGTATATACTTTTTTTGTATAATTTATAATTGAATTCACACAAGAAATTGTATTAATTTCCTTATTATATCAGTCTTTTCATTTCAGAGTGTTATTTAATTAATAGTGTAACTTAAATGTATGTTTCATTAGCTCTGAAATATCAGGGTACTTCCCCTTTTCATTTCTGTGAACCTCCATTTTGAAATCCACTGAGCTGCACAGCTCCTGAACCACTTGTTTCCTGTGAACCATTCATCAGAATTTGGTTTTCTAACCCTAACCCAAGCCCCCATAGATCTGGAACTTTGCAGGATTTTCATCAAGGTGGGATCAGTCTTGTTTCACATCTCAAACGTGGAGCAGACCTCTGGCTGACAAATGTTTAAAAGTGCATCAGAAGAACCTGATGTATGCTTGATTAACTTTTACGAACAAAGGTATTTACAAGGTGCACCTTGTTCCATGAAGTTATTCCCTTCTATGTACAGATCGATCGATTCTCTACAGTGTGTATCTGCAGATATCTTTTCCTTAAGAAGCAAGTTTCACATATAAAACGCCTAATCCGTGCAGCGGCTCTCAGAAACAACAGTAGAAGTAGATGAAAAAAATGGAAAACCAGAGAAAAATCAAGTAACGTTTCTTCAATCCTTAAATCTACACATTGCTAATGTAATAAATGATAATAAAACAGAATAAAACACAAGTAAAGTACATAATATGTTCACAAATGTGATACCTTACCTTGAAAGTGAAGCGATGTGTCGGAGGAGATGGAACGGATGGAGAAAACATTACGGGACCACGTATGAAAGTTAACTTTCTCGAGATATTTAATAAATTACTAACGCTAACACGATTTCAAGCACGAGCGGAGACAGATGGAGAGACGCTTCCGAGAACGTGTCACAGCTTTTCTCTAAGTTGCGCTACAGAACAGCACTTTCCACATTATAAACATTATTTCTTTATGACGCCTTGACTCTAACATTTGTGATAGTACATTATTAGCAATCTATACTTAATGTTTCGCTCGATTTAAACTGATTGAAAGTGTTTTAAAGCGTATCAGCCCCTTAAAGCACACTTTCTTCAAAGGGAGAAAGGAGTGCCAGGACCCAGAAGCACAGCGAGAGCTTTCGTTTCCTGAACATTTTGCAAGTCAAAGCATTCAGCTTTGTTCTGAAACTTCAGATTCAGGAAGTTTCTACTTTAAAAAAGTCAAGCTTTTAGCTGCACAACAGCGACGATATTGTAACCAGTTTTGGCTCCTGCAGAACAAATCATCGACATTTAACAGGAAACCGAAGTCAGAGGCGCATCGAGAGACCCGCCGGCGCCCGCGCTGCGTATTCTTCCGCGAGAAAAAAAAGACCTGTCATATTAGCCCATTGTTTGACTTTCCTAGTTTAAACACTTGCTTGTCTATTTTCAGAATTGTTGTCAGCTAAACATTTTGATTCTTTTCAGAAGTCAATTGCTCTCGCCCCATTGCCAGATTTATTTTGATATAGGAAGTTTAACTAGATTGTAGGTTTTAGTGAATGAGAAGCTCCAGATTGTCCTTTGCTCAGCACGTGCTTCTGATGGATGTCGGACAGAAGTTGGTCTCAGTGAAAGCAGCTCGAGTTCAGAATTCAGATCCTTCAGATAGACACTAACGCTCGCGTTGGATCTTTTGTGAATATCAGAGGTGATTCCTCTTTTACAAAATCTGTTCATTTTCTGGGAGTTCAGCGCGCACACGTCCTCCCCGGCTCACGCTAGAGGTCAGTGTGGTGCTGCTTCTCAAGAGCTTTCTGAGGACCATCTGCGCATATCTTCCCTAAGGTTCTGCAGCATCTGTCTGAGCTGTGTATCTCTTGGGAAGCTCGGAACGCATTCAGCAGAGAGGTCGAGCATCCGGCAGTACCTTAGAGATATTCCTGGCTCAGAGGATTTATGTTTTATCAAGAACTGAATGAACTCTAGAGATGGAGACAATGAGAATATCTTTAGTATCATCACCACCCCCGCCTCAAATCTGACATTCAACAACACCACTGACTAAATGTTACTCTGGCATCTTTTCAAAGAGTGTTTCTGGACACGCGGCCGGACCACACTGATCTGTGACTCCTGCTCAGCTTTTCTAAATAACTTTGTGTTTGAGTTGCCCCACGAGACCTCGTTGCCCCTCTAGGCTCACACACAGACTTCTCAAAGGCTCAGCAGAGGTTTGGTTTCTTTTCAGAGAGAGAAAGAGAGAGCAGGACCTGTCTCTCTCTCTCTCAGGCCTGAGCCAGGCGTGTGATGTCAACAGTAGAGACAGCAGGAGACGGCCAGCGTGAGAGCAGAGCTGACCGCTCCAGGAGACCTCTCTCTGAGCTCTGCCGGCTGAGCAGATGGCTCCTCTGAGATGGGGGGTCAGCGGTGTGCACTTGCAGCTTGTTTTAGACCCTTTAAAACTTTAAATGAGTTTCTCCAAAGTGTTCTGACGGCCTGCTCAGATGCTTTATTGATGAAAGCAGGAGCTTAGAGTGCTGTCGTCAGCTTCAGTCCAGTTTTACTCTCACATTGAACTCTGATCCGTCCCAGCAGCTCGTGTGGAGGAGCCGGCGGATGACGGTGGGGCTGATGGATGGCGGTTCAGGAGCCTTCATCTGTTTGTGCTGAGGGTGACGAGCACTGCACGGAGCTTCTCTCAGATCTGTCCTCAGACTAAGATCAGCTCTAAAAGGCTCGTTACCCTGGGATCGGCATCCATCATTCCTAGAACAGATTTCAGCAGCTTTACACTTTTAACTGTTTTTTAATAACATCTATCTGCTCGATTCAATCCCCTGACACTCCAGTGGTAGCAGAACCTTTATCTACAGCTCCAGGGAGCTTCTAATCCGCACTCCTCTGCTCCCCCTCCTTTATATCTCTCTTTTGTTTCTCCTGTTCTGTTCTCATTTCAGTTTTGAGTAGCTTTAGATAAACTCTTCTGTGAGTGATGAGCTGTGACTGCAGCTCCTCTCCTCTCCTCTCCTCTCCTCCAACTCTGATATCAATCCTGCGAGCTGAGAGCTGTGGTTCCCAAACTAGGGAACGCGAGAGGAGAGGGGACAAAATCCCAACTTTGAAATATTTTAAAAGCAGGCTGTAGATCAGCAGGATCTACAGCCTGCTTAAGCTCTGTAGCGCGTTCAGGTTAAAGCACTCTTTGATTAGCATAGGCGAGCAATTAACACTCTTTTCAGCTAGCACAGGTAGAGTCTGGCAGGGTTTCGGTCCTTTCGGTGGGTGTTAATCACTGGGGCGGGTTCAGCTGTACTGACTCAGCCTAATCAAGGACGGCATATCAGTAATACGTGAGTGCTGTTGCGAAAGCGTCAGCGGAACCGTTCAGTCTCCTCGTGTGTAGACTACTCGGGTAAAGACGATCGACTCTACCTGTGCGACTCCACCAAGCAACGACAGCGAGGCAACACACAGTAAGCCACTACAGTATCTTCTTGTAGTTCCTCTCACTTTGCTAACATGTGCTTCCAACTTATCCCTGTTCTCTGCTCCTCAGCTCACCGCTCATGCAACTACATTCACGTTACACGGAACTCAGCACACCTACGTTCACTACCTTCTGCTCCACCCAAGCCATCTTCTGTCTCCGTGGGTCTCTGGAACTGCCAATCAGCCGTCAACAAAGCTGATTTCATTCCTGCATTTGCTGCTCAGTCATCACTCAACATCGTCGGCCTGACTGAAACATGGATACGACCATAGGATACTGCAACCCCAGCTGCTCTATCTCAGTCATTCACCTTCTCCCACCCTTCCCGGGAAGCTGGGCGTGGTGGTGGCACTGGACTTCTAATCTCTAAGACTTGGAAATTCTCACCTTTCACCACCTACGGCAAGACATCCTCCTTTGAGTTTCATGCGGTACACACCCGACAAATCTCCACATCTTCACCATCTACCGCCCTCCAGGACAACAACTCTCTGAATTCATTGAGGAACTGGACAGTCTACTTTCATCTTTTCCAGAAAAGGAATCCACCCCACACATCGTATAATCATCGGACTTCAACATACACCTGAACAAGCCTTATGCCAGAGACTTTCACTCCCTCATGGCCTCCTTCAGCCTTGATCTCCAGGCCACCTCTGCCACACACAAGTCAGGAAACCACTTGGACCTCATCTACACACGGAACTGCTCCCCTCATCAAGTCAAGGTGACACCACTGCACACGTCTGACCACTTTTTCATCACATTCAAGCTGACTCTGCCCAACATCGACCACTCGACCACTACTCCAGTCACTTTCAGACGCAACCTGAGGACCCTTGCTCCATCTATATTCTCCACAGCTGTCTCATCTTCACTTCCAGAGCTCTCCTCACTCGACACCAACAATGCCACCGACAAACTCTGCGCTACACTAACATCATGCCTCGACAAGCTCTGCCCACTCACCTCTAGAGCACCCAGGGAACAAAGGACCACCCTTCGGTCGGCAGAGAGGAAATGGCGGAAATCAAAGCTTGAAACAGACCTTACCACCTACCAATCTCTACTTGGATCATTCTCAAGCAAAGTACATGAAGCCAAAAGCACATACTACCAAGAGAAAATCAAGAACTCCACTGATAGTCGGAAGTTCTTCAGAACCTTCAACTCTCTTCTCCACCCCCCCAAACCCCCTGCTGCCACCTCTCTCACAGCTGACGAATTCGCTGAGTACTTCACCCAGAAGACTCTCACCATTAGCAGCCAGTTCACCGCTCCAGTCACCTGGACACACGCAGAACCAACGACAGCTCTACTCACCTCCTTCACTCCACTCTCTGAACGTCAAGTCTCTAAACTTCTCCTCTCATCACATCCAACCACCTGTCCTCTAGATCCTGTACCTTCTCACCTGCTTCAGGCCATCGCTCCTACCATTGTTCCGGCTCTTACTCACATCATCAACTCATCTCTCGCCTCCGGCACCTTTCCAGACTCCTTCAAGGAAGCTCGGGTAACTCCTCTGCTCAAAAAGCCTGCTCTCAACACTTCTGCAGAAGAAAACTATAGACCCATCTCACTTCTACCTTTCACTGCAAAAATTGTAGAACGTGTTGTTTTTAATCAATTGTCTTCTTTCCTTACAGACAATGAACAATTTGACAAGAACCAATCAGGATTCGAGAACGGCCGTTCAACTGAAACTGCTCTTCTATCGGTGACTGAAGCACTCAGATCTGCCAGAGCAAACTCTGAATCGTCAGTTCTCATTCTGCTTGACCTCTCTGTAGCCTTTGACACGGTGAACCACCAGATCCTCCTGACCACACTTGCTACTAAAGGTATCTCCGGCACTGCCTTGGATTGGCTCAAGTCTTACCTCTCTTCCAGATCCTTCAGAGTCAACCGGAGGGACAAGGTGTCCAAGCCACAGCAGCTGCTCACAGGAGTTCCACAGGGCTCAGTTCTTGGACCCCTACTCTTCTCTACCTACATCACCTCCCTGGGTCCCATCATCAACCGACACAGCTTCTCCTACCACTGTAATGCTGACGACACTCAACTCCACCTGTCATACCATCCTGATGATACTACTATTACAAGCCGAATAACAGACTGCCTGAATGACATTTCTACATGGATGAAGGACCATCACCTCCAGCTTAACATGGCAAAGACTGAACTGATGGTCATCCCTGCAAACTCCACTGTCCAGCATGACTTCACCATACAACTAGGGTCGTCGACTATCTCTCCATCCACCTCTGTCCGTAGCCTTGGAGTGATCTTCGATGAGGAACTGACATTGCTAAAACTGCTCGATCTTGCAGATTTGCCCTGTTCAACATCAGAAAGATCAGACATCTCCTCACAGAACATTCAACCCAACTTCTGGTCCAAGCAATGGTCATATCAAGACTCGACTACTGCGATGCTCTTCTCGCTGGACTTCCTGCATGTGCAGTCAGGCCCTTTCAGATGATCCAGAACTTGGCAGCTCGACTGATCTTCAAAGAACCAAGAAGAGCACACGTCACCCCTCTCCTCATCTCTCTCCACTGGCTTCCCATTGAAGCTCGAATCAAGTTCAAATCATTGACGCTGGCATACAGGACAGTCACAGGCTCCGCTCCTTCATACCTCCACAAACTCCTCCAGCTCTACGTCCCCTCCAGATGCCTCCGTTCAGAAAATGACCAGCGTCAGAGCGGCAAAAATCTCTCACCAGGTCCTTCTCCTTCACAGTTCCTGGCTGGTGGAATTCCATTGCCGTCCCATTACGGAAAGCTGAATCTCTCTACGCCTTCAAAAAGCAGCTAAAAACTCTACTCTTTTGAGAGCACTTACCAAACTTAACGTACTTACTTACTAACTTAACATAAGCACTTACTTAACTTAACTTAAAACCTAACTTAAAAAAAACCCTCTGAAGCACTGATTTGAATTCCCTCTCTGTACTAGCCCGAATGTGTTCTATGTGTATGTCTACTGATCCATCCACTTTGTACCAAACTGCTTGATGTTTACTCCCAATGTAAGTCGCTTTGGATAAAAGCGTCTGCTAAATACATAAATGTAAATGTAAATGTAAATGGAATAGCTCCACGCAGGAGAAATGCTCACAGGTCCCCCGTTCACCGGTCGAGCCTCCATCATCACCAGCGTCTGACCCGGAGAGCCCGATGCTTCCATCTGATGAGTTTCAGACGCCTGCGATGGACTGGCTACCTGTCCAGGGTGTACCCCCCCCATCACTCTCGCCTGGTGATTTGTTTAGTCAATCGTCGGAGCTACACTGCCTTGGGCTGCAGATTCCTCCTTCTCCTTCATCTCTGTTCTTTCATCTGTTTCCAGGAAACGAAGAGCCTCCAGGATCAACCCTACCCTGATAAGGGTCTACAGTGGTGACAAGGAGTTTTTTTGTTGTTCTAAAAAAAAAAACAACAAAAAAATAACCCTATATTTTAAAGTGTGTTTCAAATAACAATGAAGAGAGAAAATAATGCAGGGAAACTGAGGAGGAAATCACAAACCTTCCAGGAAATTAAGAGAGACAGAGCTTTCTGTTTCCAGGCCTGGCACGTGGACAGTCACACTCACATCTGATATTCTCTCTCTCTCTTCCGCCTCTGTGAAACTCCCCCCCACCCACCCACCCACATAAGCCTCTCTCCGGACGTCAAGAAACTTTAGTGGTTTCCATGAGAAGACTGGTTGCTAGGCTACAGGTCCATCTCCAGGAGTGGATGCAATGCTACATCAGCTGAATACTGATCTTCTGAGGTGCAGCATTCTTCCACTGCAGCCGGAGGCTCGACTGAAGGTAACAGAGGATCTCCAGCCGCTCCTGAGAGGCCTCCAGGAGCAGCAGGATCCATGTGACGAATGCGGCAGAGAATGAAAACTCGACACAAGATCAGGATGGATGCACGCCTTTATCTCACACTCATCATTTATACAGTACATCCTTACAAAGATATAGAAGGTACAATAGCTGCTCAGAGAGTATACAGGGCCCGCGGATACTGGAACTGGACGGAGAAACGTGAAGGTGGAGAAGCAGCTGAGGCTGAACCTCTCTCGAGGCCGGGCCTCAGTTTAGCACGTTCCACGTGAAGCTGCCGGTTCCAGAATGAACCCTGGCGTGTGGAGCAGCGTCCCGTGTCCTCCAAAAGCTCTGACTGACAGACGCTCAATGATTCATGATGGATGTTCCCGTTTCCTCCCTCCAGCTCCAGAATGGATGAAACTTTCAGCAGGAAGCCTTTCGTTCGGTGTCAGAGAGAGACATCTCAGAGCTTTTCATTATTTCATACGCAGCCGTGTTTCCATCAGCAGCCGTTTGCACCTGGGGAGCGCGTCTGCTCCGGACTTAAGTACCATTCTGCTGCACAGACTCCATTTATGAGGCATATTTTCATCTAAATGCTGATGGTAGGATCTGAGATGTGCTCCTAAAGCTGCTGTGAACGAGGAATGCAAATGCCTGGCTTTTGTCAGAGTGTGAGAATTGCATTTTCACCCCTGAAGCTCAATGAATTTAAAGGAGGCTCCATCAGTTCCAGCTGGAGCGAGGAGCAGGAATTAATTCACACGTACAAATATATGAATATATAAAATAAGGCTGGCGTCAGCGAGCTGCGGAGGCATGTGTGCGTCAGACCGGGAGCTCTTGCTCTGACATGATGCTTTCGTTTCTGTCTGGCCAAATTAAAGCTCTGTAGGATTGGAAAGGTACCACCAGATGTTTAAGAGAGAAAAACTTCGGCTGTAAGAGGAGACCGCAGTGAATCCTGCTCACACTCGGGGGGTGGCCTTAAAGAGAGATTTTATACCATAAGAATTTGGACAGAACTCAGTAAGCATCAGCCCTGGATCAGAATCAAGATAAACGTTCAGAGAAGGCCTGGAAACCATTTACTGATGCACAAAAAAAAACTATTAACTTTGAATTCACGCTGATCCTGACCTCGCTGCACACGGCATCAATTATAAAATACTGCTGCTAGCGTTTAAAGCCTTGAGCTCCAGCTCATCTGAGCAGATCCTGGCGGTGTGCAGTAACCTGCTCTTGGGCACATCTTCACAACTCCGTGAGTCTCATGGAGCTGAAGGGAAGAGCAACTCTCTCCGAGTGGAGTTTCCCAAAAAAGTGAGAGCGGCTTTTCCTCCTGGGCTCCAGTTGTCTCTTGTGTCTCGAATACAAGCCCTAGGGTAACTGCAAACGACGCCTTAAATAGTTGAGTCAATAATTAACCCTTTAGTGAGGTCCCTCAGCAGCTTCAGCTCAGATCCTTTCTGCTCTAATGCAGCTCTGCGATTGTTCCTGATCGAAAAGAATAGCGCCTGGTTCAACAATGAAGTCCTCCATCAGTTTCACTGGTTTAAAGGCAGCAGCAGTTTGTTGGTTTGGTTCATTGTGTCATTTGCTCTTGAAACATGTTGCTTGTGATAAAACGCTTTCTCGCTCCTGCAGGAACAGAGCGCCAGATATACCAGAGTGCCTGTTTTTCACTAGGGCTCTCGGTTTACCGGATCAATCAAATTTTAGGATTGTATTCAAAGGTCACAAGAATACTCTAATCTCACAGAAACAACTTTTGAAGGAAACTAAACAAAGTATTTTTGGTGGATATTATCCTGTGCTGAACAGCAGGGTCAGAGCCGCAGGGAGCTGACCCCGCAGTAAAGGAAGATCTCAAAAACTTTACTGCAAACCCTCCTCCTCCTCGCCTGATGCAACGGACTCGTCACCTCGAGCCAGCGTTTCTGTTCTCCCTGTGTCTGTACAATATAAACATCTGGATATCCGTAGATCTTCTACACATGTTTGGGAAACTAAGGAGGATTTCATTGAAGCCTTACGATAAGCACGGTTCTGTAAACGGTCTACAGCAGATTTCCACAGTGGTGATCCTAGACGACTGCGTCCACTCGCATCCTCGCTCTTCAAGTGCAGCACACAGAAACTGCTCCAGCACTGGGTTTGCGGGGGACTAAGGTTCTGAAGTAGTGGCGAACCTCTAAAAGCTACGAAACCTGTAGAAAATTTCCCACTGGCCCAGGCGAACTATTTACAATCGAGCCAGGGCCAAACACCGGAACCAGACTGAACTGCACTCGCAATCATCCACTTCATAAAGAATAAATGGTTCCAACTGTTTTGTGCTTCTACTCTCGGCGCCATCGACTCCTACAGCTACTGACGAGGCCAGGGGTACAACAGTATTGATACAGATCATCTCTGCTGGAATATATTTATGATCACACTTTGAGTCTCGATGGGGATCCAGACCATGGGAGAGTGAGCAAAGGCATCTCAGAGTGAGCTCAGCACAGACTCCAGATCAGCCTGTTGGGCAGCTGTGGCTTTGTTTGGTTCAGAGGGTGTAGGTGCTGATGTTCCATCTCTGCGTGTGAGGCACAGAGCTGGAAGTGGAAACCTGCTTCAGTGTGATCTCACATACTTTAATGTTTTCGTGCAGGTCTCGGAGTGTGCTAGACTAGCCCCGGAGCGCGTGCTTCCACTCTGAGAGAGTCACACAGTGACTTCAGTCTTGCTCCCGGTGCGGTAGTGATGGTGCTGCGGAGGAACGTAGTGCAGCTGCTCCATGGTCTGTGTGCGGCGAGAGGCAAAGGCCTGTCTCTTGGACATGGAGGAGTTCTGGGGGTTGCTGCTGGCGGCACTGGGATGGGACTGCATTTTGTTCATCTGATAATGGTCCAGGTGAGGCGTGGAGGGCAGGAACACGTCTGTGTGTGAAATGGCTTTGGAAATGGACCTGTCGCTGTGGAATCCAGAGCGTTTGATGGACATTATCTTGTCTGGGGAGATCAGTGGGTCCTGAGAGTGCAGGCGTTCCTGGGAGTGCAGGCGTTCCTGGGAGTACAGGCGTTCTTGGGAGTGGAGGCGTTCCTGGGAGTACAGGCGGCTGGAAATGAGGCGCTCATGGGACCGGAGGCGCTCAGCGGAGAGAAGCTGCTCATCTGACAGGATCCTCCCGTTGTACAGGGATGGGCTGTAAGGAGAGACGGGCTGCTGAAGGGCCTGCTTGCGCTGGGGTGAGAGCACCCGGTCCTGGGACATGGCCCTCTGCACCCGTCGTGGACGTCCCCGGGAGCCCTGTGCCGGAGCTGAAGGTGGAGGCTGCGTCTGGCTGATCTGTGGGTCTGGATTCATGCTGATCATGTGCACGGGAAGGGTTCCTCGAGCCGCCAGGTCTGGAAGATGCCTCTTTCTGCTGTAATAATCGTCAACATCCTTATCCGCTGTGGAGAGAAACAAACGAGCGTTAGGGGATCAAACACGGAATCAAATAAAGTATAGACATTTAACGTTTAGAGTCAAAGCATTTCATCTGCAGAAGGTGAACGCTCCGCCATATTAATGACCTCCAGTCTCCAGAACAAGACAGTTGTGCTCCTCAGGGTCAGTGCTTTTGAGTAGCAGCAGAAAGTGAGAACAGTGCTCAAGGAACGTCTGCGATCAAACATAGATGAGAAAGTTCTGGAAGTATCTAAAAGATTCATGAAGCTTCAGGACACAAACACACTCAGGATGGGCCAGGGACTCTAATGAACCGCCTGATTGGAACAGGAACTAATGAAGTTATCCTTCGCTCGGCAATGTAATGAAGACACTCCTGACAAGCCGATGTCCTTGAGATCTCAGTTACGTGTGATGGATCTCTCCACACATTTAGAGCACAGTCATAACCGAGGAAAATTCAATAAAGAACCATGTCAAACCACGCTACAGCCCCAGATCCATCTCCGAGTGAGATGTAATTGGATAAATGCGAGGAGAGAAAAACAAAAACACGCACTATTCCTCAGCCCGAGGTAGTGGCAGTCGTGTTTGTGGCACATCTGATGCAGCGTCTCTTGAGGGATTAGCTTCGGTTCGGAAGCAGATAAAAGAGCTAAATTGCAGCATTTATCTCCTGTTCAGTGAAAGACGAACCGTCTTATTTGGGGAAATTAATGGCACATAATCTGTTTATGGGGATTAAATTAATCTGTCTTCATAGAGGAGTCTCCTTCCGAAGGATCATAATGAAGTAAAGCATCCAGAGCTCTCCGTCAGGGTGAAACAGCACAGAGGCCCCAGAGAAACACTCCTGCGCTCTCGCCTTCAGCGATAGAAAAATCCTTCTCCGGATGAAGTTGAAGAAGACGAGGAAAGCTTTGCATCTGGCTGCATGTTAATGCTGGAGTCCCCGATGCAGTCGAACAGCTCTGTCAGATTCCCTGCCGGCAGATCTGGAGATCTGGAGCGTTCTTTATGCAATTACACAAGCCTCGGGGGACTCTGCTCTTCACTCAGGGATTAGAATGAGCCCAGAGCTCCTCGCTCAGCAGAATGGCTGCCACTAGCTGAATCAGTCTAGAAAAGAGTCGAGGCCATGAGAAGGCTCGCTCAGTGATAGATACTGAAGGGTAAGAGGAGAAGATATACAGACGATCACACACCTCACTCACATCTGCCTTTACTGCTCAGGTGTTCAGCAGAGATTGGCATCTCTGAACTGCTGTGTGTGGGCTCAGTACTCACTCAGCCTCTTGAGAGAAGAGTAGTGCTGTGGGGGGACTCTGACTGCTGACTCGTATGATGGAGGGAGGTGAGACAGGCTCTGGAAGGAGCGAGAGAAGGAGAGGTCGAAGGGCTCTGTCTGAGAGGTGAGGACGCCACCCGTCCGGCTGCTCTCTGCAGAGGAGACACAGACAGGGTGAGGAACACCCCAGGGATATCATCCATGGGTTGTCTACTACAGATAACTAAACACAGACAAATGTATCTCACCGTATCTGAGTGATCTGTGAGCTGCTCCAATCAGGAGGGAGAGACAGGGAGGTAAAGAGACATGAGTGGCAGCATGGAGCAACATTGAATACTCTTTACAGCAATTAGACAACCTGCTAGCTAGGTTATGGCAAACAACTTCCGCTGACAAAAAAAAACCCCAAAACAAAACAAAACTTGTAATAAGACAAGCTAAGAATCCTGAGACAAACTGCACACAATGGTCACTTAACCTTCAGAGTTGGGGTTACAGCAAAAACACAAAGAAAAGTTAAAATACACTGTTCCCAGAGCCAAGCGTCCAGGAGTTTGTGCTCAGTTAGAACAGTGGAGGAGAGCCCTCAGGAAACACTTATGTACAATGAGGAGAATGTAGAGGTGAGACAGAGACTGCGTGAAACCTCTGATAACGATGGAGATCAGTGTAAAATGGAATTATCAGGGAGTGCCTGTGAATCAATAATGGGAAACAAGAAACATTGCTCTTACTGGCTTTTGGTGTACGAGTTGGGCTGTGCTGGTGAGCTCCTGCACATAAGACAAACACACATCGCAGATTGAGGATCAGCTTTAACAATCACAGTCTGAGGATCAGCTTTAAAGGTCACAGTCTGAGGATCAGCTTTAATGATCACAGTCTGAGGATCAGCTCTAACGATCACAGTCTGAGGATCAGCTCTAACGATCACAGTCTGAGGATCAGCTTTAAAGATCACAGTCTAAAGATCAGCTCTAACAATCACAGTCTGAGGATCAGCTTTAAAGATCACAGTCTGAGGATCAGCTCTAACAATCACAGTCTGAGGATCAGCTTTAATGATCAAAGTCTGAGGATCAGCTTTAAAGATCACAGTCTGAAGATCAGCTTTAATGATCACAGTCTGAGGATGAGCTCTAACGATCACAGTCTGAGGATCAGCTTTAAAGATCACAGTCGGAGGATCAGCTCTAACGATCACAGTCTGAGGATCAGCTTTAAAGATCACAGTCTGAAGATCAGCTTTAATGATCACAGTCTGAGGATCAGCTTTAAAGATCACAGTCGGAGGATCAGCTCTACCGATCACAGTCTGAGGATCAGCTCTAACAATCACAGTCTGAAGATCAGCTTTAATGATCACAGTCTGAGGATCAGCTTTAAAGATCACAGTCTGAGGATCAGCTCTAACGATCACAGTCTGAGGATCAGCTCTAATGATCACAGTCTGAGGATCAGCTCTAATGATCACAGTCTGAGGATCAGCTCTAATGATCACAGTCTGAGGATCAGCTCTAACAATCACAGTCGGAGGATCAGCTCTAACGATCACAGTCTGAGGATCAGCTTTAATGATCAAAGTCTGAAGATCAGCTTTAATGATCACAGTCTGAGGATCAGCTTTAATGATCACAGTCTGAGGATCAGCTTTAAAGATCACAGTCTGAGGATCAGCTCTAACGATCACAGTCTGAGGATCAGCTCTAACGATCACAGTCTGAGGATCAGCTTTAATGATCAAAGTCTGAAGATCAGCTTTAACGATCACAGTCTGAGGATCAGCTCTAACGATCAAAGTCTGAGGATCAGCTTTAAAGATCACAGTCTGAGGATCAGCTTTAAAGATCACAGTCTGAGGATCAGCTCTAACGATCACAGTCTGAGGATCAGCCCCACAACTACAGTTCGAGGATCAGCTCCCCTTTAAAGATCACAGTCGGAGGATCAGCTCTAACGATCACAGTCTGAGGATCAGCTCTAACAATCACAGTCTGAAGATCAGCTTTAATGATCAAAGTCTGAGGATCAGCTTTAAAGATCACAGTCTGAGGATCAGCTCTAACAATCACAGTCTGAGGATCAGCTCTAACAATCACAGTCTGAGGATCAGCTTTAACGATCACAGTCTGAGGATAAACTTTACTGATCAGTCTGAGGATCAGCTTTGACGATCACTGTCTTATTACAGTTCTATTCATAAACACTCTCAAACACTCCCACACACACACCCATGCACGCACTCGAAGATTGTTGATATGATCTGTGGAGAGTGGTAATGGTACAGATGAAGAGCCTCCGCGTTCACACTCTGATGTCCAGATGGAGATTCTGATTCACCACTCTGACATTTTAGTGCTTCGTCAAGAATTCGATCATTTATCATGAGCCTATAGTCTGAGTGTCTCTTACACACAGGTTTAGAATAAAAGAAGCTTCTAGAACAACATCCTAAACTCTGTGCTTAACATCCATCACAAACAATCTGATGGTGGACATACCTTTACATAAACCTTCTCAATTACATACGTTTTTTCATCTGCTTAAATGAGATATAACAAAAGTTTATGTAAGGATGTACCTCACCTGAAGATCCCAGATTGGTCTGACACTGACCCATGGAACCAAATATCCTGTGTGTCTAACCAGTAGTGTGCATTTAATCCTGAACTGGCTACACTTTATCAAACACTCTCTGATGCTGGTCATACCATCCTGTTCCATGATCAGCTGGGACACATCCAAGACTGCTGTGGAGGTGCAGGGGAAGGATTTCCATCCTTGTGTTTTTTGGTGGTGACGAGTACAAGGATGAGCACAGATTTTTCTGATGTCTTCTCTCCATCATAAGAAGTAACATCATTCAAAACTGTCCTCAGCCATGCACGGGCATCTAGAGGTGCTCAACTCACATGCTCGTGCAGAGCTGAACCCACACTGGTGTGCAGGAGTGTGTTCCTACCGTGGTGACTGTGTGAGCGCAGAGGCCATTGCTTCTCTCCTGCAACACAACCAGGAAGAACCACTGTCAGGCATCGGTAAATCCATTCCTGATCCAATACATTTCAGCTGAGCTTTCCTCGTCCCTATGAGCATCTAGCAGGAGAAGCTTCCATTCTACCCCAGGTCTTCCACCACACACTGGCTTACTGGTGAAGAGCAAAGGTACCAGGTTCATATAACTCAGTTAAGTTTCAAGTGTTTAATTTGACACAAGAGATTTGTTCTCTAAGATTTGCCCTGTTGTGAGGAGAGCATGAGCAGTACCACCCTCTCCCTATCATTTGGTGATAGTCAGGATGGTTGCTTCGGGTGTTTTGGTAAGTAGCACCCTGACATGGCATTTAATGGAGACAAGGAGCTACCAGGCACATCCTCTAGCAAGCCCCCGACGAGGCCAAATGCAATGAAAGCAGCATCTGCAGCACTCCTTACACTGAGTGGAGTATGGATAATTCCCATTAAAATTGCTTTTATAAAGGCGGATTTTGAGGCCACACCGAAGACATTTTATCAAACGAGACAATTGGCCTCAAGAGATCCAGCTGCATCGGGAAGCCATGAGAATTTTTTCTGAGGAAAGAAGATGGACTACTCACTCAACAAAAAGCCATAACATCTCTATCCACTCTGACTGAAAAAGGTTGAGAACCACTGGCCCTTTGCCACAGCCTTGAGGTCATGTGACTAGTTTACACCAGGGTTGGGGTTTAAGATCCTCCGATTGAATGTGTTGCTGCCATCTGGATTCGGTCTTGTTAAAGAAATAATATTATTTAATTCCCTCCTTAAGGGAACGCAGGTCACACTTAGAAAAAGAGCAGAAAAATTCGGTGTGTGAGCAGGTTCTGAGGGAATCGATTAGCCGCGTGTCGCCGGGACATCTGAATATAAAGCACATTCTTAGCGTCCTCCAGAGAAGCAACCGAGGGAAACCTGACTCCAATAGTGACGAGGTACAACCCAGAATCTGGATCTGCTGGCTCAGAGAGGCGACTGAAGCACAGTGTGACTGGAATAATAATGATAAGAGTTTGGGGGGGGGGGTGCTGATGATAATGCGCCTGGAGGACACAGAGAGACAACACATCTCTACGGAAGCCGTAGATTCCACTCCTCCATCAGAAACACCTGTAACTAGTCCCAAATTAAAGCCAGAGAACATCCGTGCCAGAGGTTCTGAGGGTTCAGAGTGCTTTTGTGTTTCTGAGACACGGCATCTGAAAGCTTTGGCCAGCAGCGTTAATATCAACATAGTCCTGCTCTGAGCACACACACACACACACGCACACACACACACGCAAGGATGCATCAGTCACAGAAACACACGGGTGAATAATCTCTGAAGCGCACGGTGAATGACTGCACCAGAAACACATAAATAAAACGGTAAAAACTGAGCACAAGCATGTCGGGTCAGAGCAGTGAAGCGAAGTCAACTCGAGCAGAAACAAATCCGGGAATCCGCATATCCAGCAGCTCCAGTTCTACGCCATAGCTCACTCTATTCAACTGAAGAAACCAGTAGATAGCTTTGGACAGTGAAACTGAAACACTCTTCAGTGTAGAGCTGGAGGTTTGGACGGTGAAACTGAAACACTCTTCAGTGTAGAGCTGG